>JBBPBX010101526.1:0-12181 GCA_038048925.1 Garcialebias charrua
GGTATCTTAGCTGCAAGGCTTGATCCAACATTCACGAAATATTGATTAAATCCATTTACAATTTCATTTTCATCATGAACTTCATCGTTGTCTTTTACAAAATATTTTGAAATACCAGTTTTTGCTTTATGATTCTTCAGTACACCATTCATTACTCGCCATGTTGCTTTCATATCACCATTAGTTTTATCTAATAATTTACTATAATATTCTTTCTTATGTTTCCTTATAATCCCTACTAATTTATTTTTATACTTTTTATATTTTTCTTCTGCGCTCTGACTTCGCAATTTCAAGAAACATGAATACAAATAATTCTTTTTTTTACATGCATTTCTTAACCCTTTTGTCATCCATGGTTGATCATTCGTATTTCTCTTTGTGTAATTTGTTTGCACACAATTCTTTTCATACAGGCTTTCCAAGATATTCATAAACTCATCATATGCTCTGTTCGCATCATCAACATACACATCATTCCAGTCTTGTTTATCCAGATCCTCTTTCAATTTTTCCAAAACTTTTTTTGATGTGTTTATGATCTTTTTCTTCGTTGTGACTGCTTTTGTGATATTTTGATCATTTTTAAAGATTGTGAAAACTGGTAAATGATCACTTAAGTCGGTCGTTAAGATACCACCTATCACATCCCCATTTGTTATATTTGTGAAAATATTATCAATTATTGTGGCACTATGAGTTGTAATTCTTGTTGGCTTTGATATCAATGGATACATATTTAAACTGTACATTGAGTTTATAAATGTGCTTATGTTATTTGAATCTGTTTTATTTCCCATATCAATGTTAAAGTCTCCACACAAAAAATATTTTTATTAAAACTCTTCTCCATTAGTTCCAAGATTTTATCAGTGAATATTTCTATATTTGCTCCTGGTGATCTATATACACAACTTATTATTATGTTTTTATCGTTTTTGTTTATAATTTCTATTGTTATCATTTCCATAATATTATCAACTATTATTGACATTTCATTATTTAATTTACATTTTATTTCATTATTGACAAATAGTGCGACACCACCACCTCTTTTATTATTTCTGTTCATATGATATAATTCATACCCCTCGATGTGAATATTACTTGTGTTATCATCATTAAGCCATGTCTCTGACAGCGCTATTATCGTAAAAGTTCTATTTAATTGTTTTAAGTAATCTGTTATTTTGGATATGTTTGCATTTATACTTCTGCTATTAAAGTGAATAATGGAGAGAACTCCATTTGATATATTGATGTCATTAAACTGCTCTTCATTATAATATTCGCTATCTTTTATTACAGGAAAAAAATGTGCATCAATCACATTTTCAACATTATATATTTTAGGTTCTGAGTCTTCGTATGTTGTCATGTTCTAATGTATTTGTTCATTCCACTGTATATTTTATCCATTTTGATTGTGAGTTGTTTCATTGATTTGTAATTTTTCATCTCTTGAATTCATCCAGATCCGTCAGCTCTTTTATCATTTTAGGCTGAGACCCTTCCTTTGCTTTGATAAAGACGTATCCATTTCTAGTCCATGTTGATGCTATTTTTTTCTTTGTTTTTTAACCACCTTGCTTCTTTTGCAATTTTTCCATTTTTCTTGGTAAGATGTTCATTTATGTAAACGTCTGATCCCTTCAGATTTCTTCTATTTTGCATAACATAGTTTTTTGTATTCCTGCTAATGAACTTAACGACCACTGACGGTTTGAATCTTGGTGAATTACTGGGCAGGGTGTGACAGAATGAAATGTCCTCATAGTTTATGTCCATGTTCATGTCCTGTAAGAAATTAACTACAAGCTCCTCCAGAGTTTCTTGTTTTTCCTGAGATTCATACTCATTTGGATCATTGTTATTAGGAGCTCTTTGATGTGTCCAACGCTCACTAACATCAAGTCCTGAGATGACCACGTTGTCTTGCTTTGTAAATTGTTCTAAATCCTCTATTTTTTGTTCTAAAACAGCAATTCTCTTGTCTTTGTTAGTTATCAGTTCTTTCAGTTCTCTTATTTCTTTAACCAGACCGGCCTGGGACTCCATCTTTGCTGTTAAACTTTCTATTTGTCCACTCATAAAGTTGAGTGATTCTCTAAAGTCTTGCATATCTGAGTTGTTTCCCTCCGAGTCTGGTGACTTTTGTCCTCTATTTTTCATATTTACAGAGACTGGTGACTTTGGTCCTTTACCTTTCGTCATACTTACAGAGTTTGTGATCTAGTGGTAGCAGGTCTTTGGTTTATTCACTGAACCACGTGGCCATTCCACGAGGCTCACAGGCCTAAAGATGATTTGTGTGGCCCAGCAGTGCAGCACCCAGATCAGCAGTTATTAGATCAGAACTCACGGTTTCAGCAGCCTGCAGCAATCAGATCCACCATCCGAAGAGGTCCGCTCACTAGATCAGACGCAGTCCAGCCAGCACCGCACTCAGCTCCAGTGGCTCAAGGCCCAGCTCCGACCCCCACCAGAACCGATGCAGCCCAGTTAGCACAGCACGTAGCTCCAGGTCCAGCTCCGACGCCCGTCCAGCCCCAGGCGGCGGTCACCCGGCTCTCCCACGGCGATCCGTCCAGCTTGAAACTCCAGGCCGAAGTCCTCCGGTTCTCCCACGACTCCCACGACTTTCCAGGCGGCGTTCACGCTCGGCCCACTCGCGGTGCCTGGCCCCGGCTCTCTCACGGCTCCCAGCCCAGCTCGAACTCCAGGCCGCGGTCCTCCGGCTCTCCTACGGCGCTTCAGGCGGCGTACACGGCGCTCGGCTCACTCGTGGTGCCCGGCCCAGCTTAAAGTTCCAGGCGGCGTATACGACGCTTGGCCCACCACCGCGCTACCACTGTAGCGTGTTTTGTTGTGTTCTTTCACTGCAACAAAGCACCCCCAGCGTGCCGGCCCGCTTTTCTTCGTAATAACCAGCGTATTCTCCGGTTTATTTGTTCACGAAGCCTGCAACTACAGCATCCCAGAATTATGAAACGTGGTATACATTTGTAAATACCAGCTCGAGCTTTATGGGGTTAACAGCTGAAGCTCACCAAAAAAGTGTCTCAGCTGGGTCCAGATCTGCATGATCTGTTGTTGTGCAAGTGTTCAAGTGAAAGCACCGCCACTCGTGTTGTGTCTTGTCCTCAAGGAAGTAGTGGTACATTTCTCCAGAGGGGAAAGTTATGAGGCGACGACAAGAGGAGCAGAACCCAGACAGAGCAGATGTTATCCAGAGATTCACTGGATGTCAGAGGAATCAGATGAGGACAAATATTTCACCACTTTTGGTGTGCAGTATTCTACACCGGAGCTTTAGGGCCATGCTAAGGAAAAATGAAATTACATCATGAATGTGAATGAAGCCATAAATTTACGAGAATAAAGTCGTATGAGAATAATTCAGAAATATTACGAGAACAAAACCATAATATAACCAGAATAAAGTTATAATTTTATCAGAACTCTGACAAGAAAATCAGTCTTACAACTGTGGTTAAATGATGAATGCAACAAACTGTTGCATATGGATTCTTATGATAAACTGAAGCCGTGCATTACAATTAATGGCTGCGTTGACGGATTTAGTCATCACATAATGTGGATGGAGACATATTTGACATACAGTGACACATAAGTTATCGTGGACTACTTCATGAACACAATCTCATGCATGAACCGTTCGTACGCACAGATTTGTTCTTAAACTGTGCGTACGAGCGATTTAGGATCATTTGTGGCATTCAACAATGTTTTCGTATCCTAAGATTTTTTTCAGATACGAACAAAATTTACGTGTGGTCTGGACCTGTCGTATAATTTAGAGCAGTCGGTCCGCTGTTATCCAGACGGATTTCCTTCACTAATAACTTATATTTCGTTATTTAGAAAATATTCTGAGTTTAAAGAAAATTAAATGCAACGACACAAATTGGTTAAATTAAAATAAAGCGGCTTCAAACCCCCCCCCCGTGCCCCGCGCCCCACGTCGACCACCGTGCGCCTCCCCCCCCCGTGCCCCGGGGATGTTCCGTGCGCGCCGCACGTTTGAGTGGGTCCTCGGCTTTATCACAGCTGATTACGCTGCTAAAAATTACACACACACACACGCACACACACACACACACACACACACGCACACACACACACACACACACACAGCCCCGCTGCAGAGAGAGGGGGAAAAAAAGCGAAACTAGCTTATACAGTCGTTTCATGTCATTTTTAATATAAATCTGCCTGTTGACTGTGGGCGCACACTGCATGTCATCTGTATTCTGTGTGGATCGCGCGTCTTGCATTCAGAAGTGGGTCTGCGCGGCTCAATAGATCCGGGGCTGACACTATGATCAAAGGCGAGTCAATTTAATTCGCCAAACCGCGTTTGTGTGTTTTCTGAATGCTTGTTGGAGGCTTGAACACGCATAATGAAAGCCGGACCGACCTGTCTTATGAATGGACACTTCCTGCTCGCGGTGGCAGGAAACGTAGCCTTATATGGTGTTTTGAGGGGTGGGAATTATGTAAATTACCTCTCCGCGTGCACGCGCAGGTGAATAGAACAGGTGGAATTCATTATATGTACGCACCGCATTTACACACTTTTCCTGAGGATAGGAGGGTTTGTTGAATCTGACGTGGCATGTTCGTACGAACGCTTCGTACGAACAAAAGTAGGAGAAATTTAGGATAAAAATACGAACATGTTCGTGCATGAGGGCCAAATGACTCACATTGGAGGCTTTCCACAGCAAGTGCAGCCAACCCAGGACGTATTACGAGTTTATTCTAGTATGACTTTATTATAGTCAGAGATTCTTTATTGTCGTTCGCACCGCATGCATGTGGTACATGGGGTGGAAAGAAATTATGTACACAGGGTCCCACTTACATCCAACAATAAAATGTAAAAGAAAAACAGTAACTTTGAATTCAAAAAGCCCTTTGGATAAAGGGTGAAATGTTTTCTGCAACAAATAAAGTCCAGTTGTTTTTGCATTGAGCGCTTGTTCTGATTTTATCATGTCCTGGACGACTGAGAATCTTCACCAGCAACATCTATATGAACTAAGAAAAACATCAACTAAAAATACACTAAGCACTATAGAATAAAAACAATACGCCGAACAGCAGCCCGAACATGAGTCTGTGTGAGCAGATGAGCATGTTGCAACATGCCAGTGGTTCTACACTTAATGCTCCTCAACCTCCTTCCTGAGGGTAGTGGGTAGGGATGCACCGATAAATCGGCCGGCCGATCGATCGGCTCCGATTTCCTTAATTTGGGGAGATCGGTGATCGGCCGATCTTTAAATGAGAAGCCGATTTTATCTACCGATTTTATCTGCCTCAGCAAAGGTTGGAAAATCCTGAAAATTTAGGGTGCATTTTGACCTTTTAACACCTGAAAATCGGTATCGGCCAAAATCGGAAACGGCTGGTCAGACTTTCTAAAAATCGGTAATCGGTGATCGGCCAGAAAATTGAAATCGGTGCACCCCTAGTAGTGGGGCAAAAATGTGTGTGTGCTGGGTGAGTGGGGTCTTTCATGATGCAGGTGGCTCTCTTCCTGCATCTGGAAGTGTAAATGTCTGTGATGGTGGGGAGACTGACTCCAACATCTTCTGTGCAGCCTTCACCACTCTCTGCAAAGCTTTTCTTTCTGCAGCTGTGCAGCCTCCATGCCACATGTTGATGCTGGAGCACAGGATGCTCTCCACTGCACACCTGTAGAAGGAGGTGAGGACTGAACTTCCCAGACCAGCTCGTCTCAGCCGCCTGAAGAAGTAGTCTCTGAGTCTCTTGGCAGTTGACTCGGGACCTGAAGGTCCTGGGTTTGATCCCCGGCCATTGCACATGTTGTGGTGTCTCTGAGCAAGACACCTAATCCCGAATTGCTCCCCGGGCACTTACATAGCTATCCACTGCTCCACCTGGGTGAATCCCAGGTGTGATGGGTTAAATGCAGAGAGCCAATTTTGTCTTTGTATGAGAACCTACAATGCCCTTCTTCCTTTCTTCCTCCCTCCCTCCCTGTCTTTCTTTCTTTCTGTAATATTAGGACTTTTTTCTCGTAATGTAATTTTTTATTTTTTTTTATTTTTTTAGCGTGGCCCTAAAACTCAGTCGTAGTATTCACAGTGTGAAATAAGACAACTTACAGATACCGTGAAATACAATGAGAGCTTTTCAGGCAGTTTTTAAAGGAGAAATGTTGAATGATGACACCATGCCTGAAGTTTATAAAGCTGTCTCCTTGTGGAGCTGTCTCCTTGTGGACAAGCGGGAGAACTACTAGATGTAAAGCCCTGCCGACACCCAGCATGTTTCCATGTTAAGGAACGACAAAATAAAGAGTCTCATCTCAAGTGAAACAGTAGCATCGTGTTGTGCAGTTCTGGAGGACATTTCCTTACGTCATGGGGCCAAGATGTTTATGTTTATGTTTATTAAATTTGTTCATTTTTTTTACAAAAGAAACAATACAAGACAATCTCATAAATGATAGTGTACAAAATTAAAAAAATGAAAGGTAGCAGAAAGAAGAATAAATCTTATTATATCTGCCCCTTACTTCCAACAATCAGATTAAACAACAATAATCAACCATGTAAACAATAATAATCTTCAACCAACTTTTTCCAACAATCAGATTAAACAATAATAATCTTCAACCAACAGTACAAAATGACTAACTCTTTCTAATTTTCTAACTAATACAATACACATTACGCTATTTCATATATATTTTTTAACACATTTGTTTTGATCATTTTTTTAAATGTAAACATTGACTTGGCATTTTTAACTACATTCTCCAAGCCATTCCATAATCTAATTCCCTGGATTGAGGTAGAACGTCCCTTCAAACTGGTTCTGAATTGTGGTTTTACAAACAACTCTGTCCCCTTAAGATTATAACAACTTTGTCTTTTAACAAAGTGCATTTGGATATTTAAAGGTAATGCATTATTTTGAGCTCTATACATAACTGATAAAATATTATAGTCTACCAAATCATGGAACTTCAATAACTTTAGTTGATAAAATAATGTACTTGATGGATGACGGTAATGTTTTCTAGTGATAATTCTTACAGCTCTTTTCTGTAATACAAAAATAGGCTTTGTGATTGTTTTACACGCATTCCCCCAAACATCAATACAATAGATTAAGTGTGGAACAATGATTGTGTTATACAACAAATACAGAGCTTTATCATTCAATAGGTCTCTGACTTTGTACAGTACTGCAATCGATTTAGCTATTTTTATTCTTACAGAATTTATGTGTTGTTTCCATGTCAGTTTGTCATCAATGATAACACCCAAAAACTTCACACTCACTCTACAGATGTTTATGTTTATGTTTATTAAATTTGTTCATTTTTTTACAAAAGAAACAATACAAGACAATCTCATAAATGATAGTGTACAAAATATAAAAAAATGAAAGGTAGCAGAAAGAAGAATAAATCTTATTATATCTGCCCCTTACTTCCAACAATCAGATTAAACAACAATAATCAACCATGTAAACAATAATAATCTTCAACCAACTTTTTCCAACAATCAGATTAAACAATAATAATCTTCAACCAACAGTACAAAATGACTAACTCTTTCTAATTTTCTAACTAATACAATACACATTACGCTATTTCATATATTTTTTTAACACATTTGTTTTGATCATTTTTTTAAATGTAAACATTGACTTGGCATTTTTAACTACATTCTCCAAGCCATTCCATAATCTAATTCCCTGGATTGAGGTAGAACGTCCCTTCAAACTAGTTCTGAATTGTGGTTTTACAAACATCTCTGTCCCCTTAAGATTATAACAACTTTGTCTTTTAACAAAATGCATTTGGATATTTAAAGGTAATGCATTATTTTGAGCCCTATACATAACTGATAAAATATTATAGTCTACCAAATCATGGAACTTCAATAACTTTAGTTGATAAAATAATGTATTTGATGGATGACGGTAATGTTTTCTAGTGATAATTCTTACAGCTCTTTTCTGTAATACAAAAATAGGCTTTGTGATTGTTTTACACGCTTTCCCCCAAACATCAATACAATAGATTAAGTGTGGAACAATGATTGTGTTATACAACAAATACAGAGCTTTATCATTCAATAGGTCTCTGACTTTGTACAGTACTGCAATCGATTTAGCTATTTTTATTCTTACAGAATTTATGTGTTGTTTCCATGTCAGTTTGTCATCAATGATAACACCCAAAAACTTCACCTCACTCACTCTACAAATCTCAACATCCTCAATTTTGAGTGGAACATCAACAGTTTTCTTTTTATTACCGAATATCATGTAATTAGTTTTTTCTAGATTTAATGATAATTTATTTATTTTAAACCAAGTTTGTATCTTGACAAATTCTGTCTTTATCAATTCCAACATTTGTTCTATATCTTCACCTAAACAGAAAAAAGTGGTATCATCAGCAAAAAGTACACATTTAAGGAGTCCTGACACATTTACCAAGTCATTCACATATAAAATAAAAAGCTTTGGTCCAAGTACAGAGCCTTGGGGAACTCCACATGTGATATTACAGAGGTCAGATCTTACATCATTTATTTGTACAAATTGTTTCCTATCTTTTAAGTAGCTAGATACCCACTGTAATGCTGGTCCTCTAATACCATATTTGTTCAGTTTTTCTAGGAGAATGGTGTGATCAATAGTATCGAATGCTTTTTTTAAATCAACAAAAATACTGATACAATATTGTTTTTGATCGACAGCAGTAGTTATTTGTTCCATTAATTCCATGAGAGCCATTGATGTAGAGTTTTTTTTATCTAAACCCATACTGACTGTTGCTTAGAATATTTTGTTTATCTATAAATTGGTCTAGTCTGTTTACAAATAGTTTTTCAAGAATTTTTGAAAACTGTGGTAACAAGGATATAGGTCTATAATTGTTGAATACACTTTTATCACCATTTTTAAAGAGAGTGTAGTGATATAGCAACCTCATGTCCGTATGGGATGTGGGCCTCTCTGCATCTCTCTGGAACTCTCAGTGTTACACCTTCTTGAGGCCCTCAAGGAGACAAATGGACAATTATATATTTTAACAATTATTATGAATTAATGGACACTAATTAATCAGATTGAACTTTCTCTTTAATGTGTGTTAATTCAGAATTGATCTACAGTATATTTTTGTCATTTTTAATGATGATCTGTTACTTTCATGAGCTTTGGCCTTCTACTGGTTTTATTTCTGCAAAGCAAGCAAGACTCTGTCGCTAAGGCAGAAGTCAGGGTAAGAGCTGTTCTCTTGCAGCCTTCTCTGTTTTGTCTATGAAGTTAGCCATAACATTTTCTGTGCTTGCAAGCAGGCCACCTGGCTGTTTATGTAAACAGTTTTCCTGTTGTCCGTCAAGAGACTTTCTGCCTATGGGATCATACTTCCATCTTTTATTTTGTTAACCAGCCTGTAGCCGTTGAGGAGGTGGGGAGACCCCACCTCCCCCATATAATGGGCACTTCCTATTTGGAAGTTAGTTTTTGGAGGAGAACTACTTGCAACTGTTTCTCTTCCCTGGGAAAGCTGGAGTCGGCCCGGTCATATGTCAACGACCCACGTCTCCGCTAGGATCATAGCAAAGCCTTACTGTGATCCTGTCACACTTCTGGAAGAATTTGTTTTCTAAAGTTTTATTTTGAAAGTCAGTCTGTGCGCTCGACCGTTGGTCCCTGCCGAGGGAGGCGAGTTCCTCGTATCGTGAATCAGCACACTCACGCTGAAGTCCAACTGGACGGCCACTGGACAAACCCATCCACGTGTGTGTCCACAAACTTCTCCACTCTTGTCTCCAAGAGACGAACCTCCAACAGGTAAAGAGCCGTGGTGTGTTTGAACGTGCGGGAGCCCAGCAATCTGCTCGTGTGGGGGAAACGGTGTCACCTAGTCTGGTTCAAAGTAAACAACTTTAGCTTAACTTAGCTCCAGAACTCCTTCCTCCTATTTCTTATTTTTCATAAGCTATTAATCTGTCAAGTAATGTGCCAACAGTTAAGTTTTAATTGTCTGTTTGTTTTAATTTGAATTCTTGTCAACGTAGTTATTAAATCAGAGCTAATATCGATACAAATGTTTAATGTAATTCTTGTGATAGTTTCAATAAAAGGTCTATTTTTTGGTAGACCAACATAAATTGAAGTCTAAGCGTGAAATTACATTTCTGATTAATCACAGTAAAAACAATTTAGTATCGGAAAAAGGAAGAACTCGCACTTTGGTGGCAGTTTGTGCAAGATTAAAGTCTGCTAAACTGCGCATCCAATAATGGTGGCTCAGTAAGTGTTTAAATACCTTACAACATCATTATTATTCAATTACAATTGGTGGCTCGTCCGAGTTCCTGGAACGTTTATTAGGTTGTTTGGTGTAGCTTATTTTTGTTAACGGTGTTTGTTGGCATTAGTTTGCATCCTGGTTTTGGGCTTATAAGAATAGTTTTGGCTGGTGAGTGTCCGGGAGTTGCTAATTGTGGCATTGTCTGGATTATTTTCCCGTTAGAATTATTTTTCATTCACATTTGAGCGTATGCTTGGAGCGGGTGCGTGATAAATGTTTTGTCTGTGCTTGTGAGACGTTTCATTACGTGTCACGAGGCTGCATGCATCTTTCATTGTTGTGACCGCCGAGTCACGATCCTGTTTCATTCTATTACATCTGCGATTTTCTGTTGAAGCTGTGTCACACATTTGCTGCTCCATTTTTACCTAATCTGTTACAACGTGTTTGCCGAGGTTCGGGAAAACCCACTCCGCTAGTTTGGGCCGGACCGAGTTCCGGTTCCGTTTGACGTAAAGTCCGTTGTTGTACACAGTTAGCGTGCTGCCTTCTTTGGAAGGCGGGGGAGTTAGCTTAGTTGTGTTTTAGCTCATTGACAGTATTTTCTGCGGTGTAAAAATACGTTTATTTTGTGGAAGAGAGTCCAGTACTTTGGGCCGAGCTAAGCTAAACGGTACCGAGAGAAAAGATGGCTGCTTGAAACGCTGTGATTGGTCCATTGTGTGTCGCGTTCAAGAACGTTGGTTTCTGTAGACTCTGGTTGTCAGATTCATTTTTGTACACATTTGTGACGGTTTATTTGTGTTGTTTAAGTTCTATGCACGTAGTATCGTCGAAGACTGGCTTAACCGCGGTGTTTTGCGATATTTATGACTGTTTTAGAACGTTAAAAAGTCCGTTCCTCGCTAGAGTTCAAAAGACCGCAGGTCCGTGAACACACCGCTCGAACGGCACGTCACTAGTGGGTGGCGTTAGGTTTGGAAGACACAATTTCCCATGAACACTTGGGTTTTAGAACTACAGTTCTGTCTTCGCTGTGATTGGTCGATTACGCTGTATGTGTTGACGCATGCGCAGTGGGTGAAGCCCCGCTCCTCGTCAACTTTCACTTCACAGCTGCTTGTCCCAGACGAGTTTCCGTGCTTGTTTGTCCATTACTGTCTTTGAAAAGACTGTTTAATCGCGGTGTTTTTGAGATTTTAGTGGGTGGACAGAGCCGGTTGCTCTGAAAAACTGCCGATCGCCATGTGACCAGGTCACGTGACACCGATTTTGCCGGTTTTATGAGGACCGACCTTATTTCTTTTAAACGCAGTTTAGAAGGTTTCACAGTTCAACCGATTTTGCTCACATGATTTCGTTTTGTGAGCCTGGGTTCTAGAGCTTATCACGTTACGCTTTAGATCTGTCTGATTGATGCTTTTCATCCGTGTTGGATGTCTGTGTGGGCTGAAAGCTACGGCTGCGCTCACTGGTGATAACAGCGCCTCTATAGCGGTCAGATAGAGAGATTACAGTCGCTGTGATAAACTCACTTCCAGCGCTGTGCCCCCTGCTGGTTACATTGAAAGACGCAGTCTTCAGGTAATTTGTACATGCTGAATGTTCCCGTTTCAGAAGAGGGACATTTTTGAGGATTTTGTACTCACAGCACACTTTATTTTGATTTTCACATAAAATCAAATGTTGATGGCAGAACAGTTACACAGTTTAATACAGACATGTCTGTTTTTGATAAAATCTGACACTTTTATCATCAATTCTGTGCATAACTAGCTCTCTGTCCCTGTTTTGTTTTAACCTGCAAGTTTAAAATAACACACATGAGGCTTCTTTTGTCTT
>JBBPBX010101527.1:0-12180 GCA_038048925.1 Garcialebias charrua
GGACTCAGACCAGTTGAAGAAGGTGTACTGGACTCAGACCAGTTGAAGAAGGTGTACTGGACTCAGACCAGTTGAAGAAGGTGTACTGGACTCAGACCAGTTGAAGAAGGTGTACTGGACTCAGACCAGTTGAAGAAGGTGTACTGGACTCAGACCAGTTGAAGAAGGTGTACTGGACTCAGACCAGTTGAAGAAGGTGTACTGGACTCAGACCAGTTGAAGAGGTGTACTGGACTCAGACCAGTTGAAGAGGTGTACTGGACTCAGACCAGTTGAAGAAGGTGTACTGGACTCAGACCAGTTGAAGAAGGTGTACTGGACTCAGACCAGTTGAAGAAGGTGTACTGGACTCAGACCAGTTGAAGAAGGTGTACTGGACTCAGACCAGTTGAAGAAGGTGTACTGGACTCAGACCAGTTGAAGAAGGTGTACTGGACTCAAACCAGTTGAAGAAGGTGTACTGGACTCAAACCAGTTGAAGAAGGTGTACTGGACTCAAACCAGTTGAAGAAGGTGTACTGGACTCAAACCAGTTGAAGAAGGTGTACTGGACTCAAACCAGTTGAAGAAGGTGTACTGGACTCAGACCAGTTGAAGAAGGTGTACTGGACTCAGACCAGTTGAAGAAGGTGTACTGGACTCAGACCAGTTGAAGAAGGTGTACTGGACTCAGACCAGTTGAAGAAGGTGTACTGGACTCAGACCAGTTGAAGAAGGTGTACTGGACTCAGACCAGTTGAAGAAGGTGTACTGGACTCAGACCAGTTGAAGAAGGTGTACTGGACTCAGACCAGTTGAAGAAGTGTGTACTGGACTCAGACCAGTTGAAGAAGGTGTACTGGACTCAGACCAGTTGAAGAAGGTGTACTGGACTCAGACCAGTTGAAGAAGGTGTACTGGACTCAGACCAGTTGAAGAAGGTGTACTGGACTCAGACCAGTTGAAGAAGGTGTACTGGACTCAGACCAGTTGAAGAAGGTGTACTGGACTCAGACCAGTTGAAGAAGGTGTACTGGACTCAGACCAGTTGAAGAAGGTGTACTGGACTCAGACCAGTTGAAGAAGGTGTACTGGACTCAGACCAGTTGAAGAAGGTGTACTGGACTCAGACCAGTTGAAGAAGGTGTACTGGACTCAGACCAGTTGAAGAAGGTGTACTGGACTCAGACCAGTTGAAGAAGGTGTACTGGACTCAGACCAGTTGAAGAAGGTGTACTGGACTCAGACCAGTTGAAGAAGGTGTACTGGACTCAGACCAGTTGAAGAAGGTGTACTGGACTCAGACCAGTTGAAGAAGGTGTACTGGACTCAGACCAGTTGAAGAAGGTGTACTGGACTCAGACCAGTTGAAGAAGGTGTACTGGACTCAGACCAGTTGAAGAAGGTGTACTGGACTCAGACCAGTTGAAGAAGGTGTACTGGACTCAGACCAGTTGAAGAAGGTGTACTGGACTCAGACCAGTTGAAGAAGGTGTACTGGACTCAGACCAGTTGAAGAAGGTGTACTGGACTCAGACCAGTTGAAGAAGGTGTACTGGACTCAGACCAGTTGAAGAAGGTGTACTGGACTCAGACCAGTTGAAGAAGGTGTACTGGACTCAGACCAGTTGAAGAAGGTGTACTGGACTCAGACCAGTTGAAGAAGGTGTACTGGACTCAGACCAGTTGAAGAAGGTGTACTGGACTCAGACCAGTTGAAGAAGGTGTACTGGACTCAGACCAGTTGAAGAAGGTGTACTGGACTCAGACCAGTTGAAGAAGGTGTACTGGACTCAGACCAGTTGAAGAAGGTGTACTGGACTCAGACCAGTTGAAGAAGGTGTACTGGACTCAGACCAGTTGAAGAAGGTGTACTGGACTCAGACCAGTTGAAGAAGGTGTACTGGACTCAGACCAGTTGAAGAAGGTGTACTGGACTCAGACCAGTTGAAGAAGGTGTACTGGACTCAGACCAGTTGAAGAAGGTGTACTGGACTCAGACCAGTTGAAGAAGGTGTACTGGACTCAGACCAGTTGAAGAAGGTGTACTGGACTCAGACCAGTTGAAGAAGGTGTACTGGACTCAGACCAGTTGAAGAAGGTGTACTGGACTCAGACCAGTTGAAGAAGGTGTACTGGACTCAGACCAGTTGAAGAAGGTGTACTGGACTCAGACCAGTTGAAGAAGGTGTACTGGACTCAGACCAGTTGAAGAAGGTGTACTGGACTCAGACCAGTTGAAGAAGGTGTACTGGACTCAGACCAGTTGAAGAAGGTGTACTGGACTCAGACCAGTTGAAGAAGGTGTACTGGACTCAGACCAGTTGAAGAAGGTGTACTGGACTCAGACCAGTTGAAGAAGGTGTACTGGACTCAGACCAGTTGAAGAAGGTGTACTGGACTCAGACCAGTTGAAGAAGGTGTACTGGACTCAGACCAGTTGAAGAAGGTGTACTGGACTCAGACCAGTTGAAGAAGGTGTACTGGACTCAGACCAGTTGAAGAAGGTGTACTGGACTCAGACCAGTTGAAGAAGGTGTACTGGACTCAGACCAGTTGAAGAAGGTGTACTGGACTCAGACCAGTTGAAGAAGGTGTACTGGACTCAGACCAGTTGAAGAAGGTGTACTGGACTCAGACCAGTTGAAGAAGGTGTACTGGACTCAGACCAGTTGAAGAAGGTGTACTGGACTCAGACCAGTTGAAGAAGGTGTACTGGACTCAGACCAGTTGAAGAAGGTGTACTGGACTCAGACCAGTTGAAGAAGGTGTACTGGACTCAGACCAGTTGAAGAAGGTGTACTGGACTCAGACCAGTTGAAGAAGGTGTACTGGACTCAGACCAGTTGAAGAAGGTGTACTGGACTCAGACCAGTTGAAGAAGGTGTACTGGACTCAGACCAGTTGAAGAAGGTGTACTGGACTCAGACCAGTTGAAGAAGGTGTACTGGACTCAGACCAGTTGAAGAAGGTGTACTGGACTCAGACCAGTTGAAGAAGGTGTACTGGACTCAGACCAGTTGAAGAAGGTGTACTGGACTCAGACCAGTTGAAGAAGGTGTACTGGACTCAGACCAGTTGAAGAAGGTGTACTGGACTCAGACCAGTTGAAGAAGGTGTACTGGACTCAGACCAGTTGAAGAAGGTGTACTGGACTCAGACCAGTTGAAGAAGGTGTACTGGACTCAGACCAGTTGAAGAAGGTGTACTGGACTCAGACCAGTTGAAGAAGGTGTACTGGACTCAGACCAGTTGAAGAAGGTGTACTGGACTCAGACCAGTTGAAGAAGGTGTACTGGACTCAGACCAGTTGAAGAAGGTGTACTGGACTCAGACCAGTTGAAGAAGGTGTACTGGACTCAGACCAGTTGAAGAAGGTGTACTGGACTCAGACCAGTTGAAGAAGGTGTACTGGACTCAGACCAGTTGAAGAAGGTGTACTGGACTCAGACCAGTTGAAGAAGGTGTACTGGACTCAGACCAGTTGAAGAAGGTGTACTGGACTCAGACCAGTTGAAGAAGGTGTACTGGACTCAGACCAGTTGAAGAAGGTGTACTGGACTCAGACCAGTTGAAGAAGGTGTACTGGACTCAGACCAGTTGAAGAAGGTGTACTGGACTCAGACCAGTTGAAGAAGGTGTACTGGACTCAGACCAGTTGAAGAAGGTGTACTGGACTCAGACCAGTTGAAGAAGGTGTACTGGACTCAGACCAGTTGAAGAAGGTGTACTGGACTCAGACCAGTTGAAGAAGGTGTACTGGACTCAGACCAGTTGAAGAAGGTGTACTGGACTCAGACCAGTTGAAGAAGGTGTACTGGACTCAGACCAGTTGAAGAAGGTGTACTGGACTCAGACCAGTTGAAGAAGGTGTACTGGACTCAGACCAGTTGAAGAAGGTGTACTGGACTCAGACCAGTTGAAGAAGGTGTACTGGACTCAGACCAGTTGAAGAAGGTGTACTGGACTCAGACCAGTTGAAGAAGGTGTACTGGACTCAGACCAGTTGAAGAAGGTGTACTGGACTCAGACCAGTTGAAGAAGGTGTACTGGACTCAGACCAGTTGAAGAAGGTGTACTGGACTCAGACCAGTTGAAGAAGGTGTACTGGACTCAGACCAGTTGAAGAAGGTGTACTGGACTCAGACCAGTTGAAGAAGGTGTACTGGACTCAGACCAGTTGAAGAAGGTGTACTGGACTCAGACCAGTTGAAGAAGGTGTACTGGACTCAGACCAGTTGAAGAAGGTGTACTGGACTCAGACCAGTTGAAGAAGGTGTACTGGACTCAGACCAGTTGAAGAAGGTGTACTGGACTCAGACCAGTTGAAGAAGGTGTACTGGACTCAGACCAGTTGAAGAAGGTGTACTGGACTCAGACCAGTTGAAGAAGGTGTACTGGACTCAGACCAGTTGAAGAAGGTGTACTGGACTCAGACCAGTTGAAGAAGGTGTACTGGACTCAGACCAGTTGAAGAAGGTGTACTGGACTCAGACCAGTTGAAGAAGGTGTACTGGACTCAGACCAGTTGAAGAAGGTGTACTGGACTCAGACCAGTTGAAGAAGGTGTACTGGACTCAGACCAGTTGAAGAAGGTGTACTGGACTCAGACCAGTTGAAGAAGGTGTACTGGACTCAGACCAGTTGAAGAAGGTGTACTGGACTCAGACCAGTTGAAGAAGGTGTACTGGACTCAGACCAGTTGAAGAAGGTGTACTGGACTCAGACCAGTTGAAGAAGGTGTACTGGACTCAGACCAGTTGAAGAAGGTGTACTGGACTCAGACCAGTTGAAGAAGGTGTACTGGACTCAGACCAGTTGAAGAAGGTGTACTGGACTCAGACCAGTTGAAGAAGGTGTACTGGACTCAGACCAGTTGAAGAAGGTGTACTGGACTCAGACCAGTTGAAGAAGGTGTACTGGACTCAGACCAGTTGAAGAAGGTGTACTGGACTCAGACCAGTTGAAGAAGGTGTACTGGACTCAGACCAGTTGAAGAAGGTGTACTGGACTCAGACCAGTTGAAGAAGGTGTACTGGACTCAGACCAGTTGAAGAAGGTGTACTGGACTCAGACCAGTTGAAGAAGGTGTACTGGACTCAGACCAGTTGAAGAAGGTGTACTGGACTCAGACCAGTTGAAGAAGGTGTACTGGACTCAGACCAGTTGAAGAAGGTGTACTGGACTCAGACCAGTTGAAGAAGGTGTACTGGACTCAGACCAGTTGAAGAAGGTGTACTGGACTCAGACCAGTTGAAGAAGGTGTACTGGACTCAGACCAGTTGAAGAAGGTGTACTGGACTCAGACCAGTTGAAGAAGGTGTACTGGACTCAGACCAGTTGAAGAAGGTGTACTGGACTCAGACCAGTTGAAGAAGGTGTACTGGACTCAGACCAGTTGAAGAAGGTGTACTGGACTCAGACCAGTTGAAGAAGGTGTACTGGACTCAGACCAGTTGAAGAAGGTGTACTGGACTCAGACCAGTTGAAGAAGGTGTACTGGACTCAGACCAGTTGAAGAAGGTGTACTGGACTCAGACCAGTTGAAGAAGGTGTACTGGACTCAGACCAGTTGAAGAAGGTGTACTGGACTCAGACCAGTTGAAGAAGGTGTACTGGACTCAGACCAGTTGAAGAAGGTGTACTGGACTCAGACCAGTTGAAGAAGGTGTACTGGACTCAGACCAGTTGAAGAAGGTGTACTGGACTCAGACCAGTTGAAGAAGGTGTACTGGACTCAGACCAGTTGAAGAAGGTGTACTGGACTCAGACCAGTTGAAGAAGGTGTACTGGACTCAGACCAGTTGAAGAAGGTGTACTGGACTCAGACCAGTTGAAGAAGGTGTACTGGACTCAGACCAGTTGAAGAAGGTGTACTGGACTCAGACCAGTTGAAGAAGGTGTACTGGACTCAGACCAGTTGAAGAAGGTGTACTGGACTCAGACCAGTTGAAGAAGGTGTACTGGACTCAGACCAGTTGAAGAAGGTGTACTGGACTCAGACCAGTTGAAGAAGGTGTACTGGACTCAGACCAGTTGAAGAAGGTGTACTGGACTCAGACCAGTTGAAGAAGGTGTACTGGACTCAGACCAGTTGAAGAAGGTGTACTGGACTCAGACCAGTTGAAGAAGGTGTACTGGACTCAGACCAGTTGAAGAAGGTGTACTGGACTCAGACCAGTTGAAGAAGGTGTACTGGACTCAGACCAGTTGAAGAAGGTGTACTGGACTCAGACCAGTTGAAGAAGGTGTACTGGACTCAGACCAGTTGAAGAAGGTGTACTGGACTCAGACCAGTTGAAGAAGGTGTACTGGACTCAGACCAGTTGAAGAAGGTGTACTGGACTCAGACCAGTTGAAGAAGGTGTACTGGACTCAGACCAGTTGAAGAAGGTGTACTGGACTCAGACCAGTTGAAGAAGGTGTACTGGACTCAGACCAGTTGAAGAAGGTGTACTGGACTCAGACCAGTTGAAGAAGGTGTACTGGACTCAGACCAGTTGAAGAAGGTGTACTGGACTCAGACCAGTTGAAGAAGGTGTACTGGACTCAGACCAGTTGAAGAAGGTGTACTGGACTCAGACCAGTTGAAGAAGGTGTACTGGACTCAGACCAGTTGAAGAAGGTGTACTGGACTCAGACCAGTTGAAGAAGGTGTACTGGACTCAGACCAGTTGAAGAAGGTGTACTGGACTCAGACCAGTTGAAGAAGGTGTACTGGACTCAGACCAGTTGAAGAAGGTGTACTGGACTCAGACCAGTTGAAGAAGGTGTACTGGACTCAGACCAGTTGAAGAAGGTGTACTGGACTCAGACCAGTTGAAGAAGGTGTACTGGACTCAGACCAGTTGAAGAAGGTGTACTGGACTCAGACCAGTTGAAGAAGGTGTACTGGACTCAGACCAGTTGAAGAAGGTGTACTGGACTCAGACCAGTTGAAGAAGGTGTACTGGACTCAGACCAGTTGAAGAAGGTGTACTGGACTCAGACCAGTTGAAGAAGGTGTACTGGACTCAGACCAGTTGAAGAAGGTGTACTGGACTCAGACCAGTTGAAGAAGGTGTACTGGACTCAGACCAGTTGAAGAAGGTGTACTGGACTCAGACCAGTTGAAGAAGGTGTGCTGGATTCAGACCAGTTGAAGATGGTGTACTGGACTCAGACCAGTTGAAGATGGTGTACTGGACTCAGACCAGTTGAAGAAGGTGTGCTGGATTCAGACCAGTTGAAGAAGGTGTACTGGACTCAGACTAGTTGAAGATGGTGTACTGGACTCAGACCAGTTGAAGAAGGTGTACTGGACTCAGACCAGTTGAAGAAGGTGTACTGGACTCAGACCAGTTGAAGAAGGTGTACTGGACTCAGACCAGTTGAAGAAGGTGTACTGGACTCAGACCAGTTGAAGAAGGTGTACTGGACTCAGACCAGTTGAAGAAGGTGTACTGGACTCAGACCAGTTGAAGAAGGTGTACTGGACTCAGACCAGTTGAAGAAGGTGTACTGGACTCAGACCAGTTGAAGAAGGTGTACTGGACTCAGACCAGTTGAAGAAGGTGTACTGGACTCAGACCAGTTGAAGAAGGTGTACTGGACTCAGACCAGTTGAAGAAGGTGTACTGGACTCAGACCAGTTGAAGAAGGTGTACTGGACTCAGACCAGTTGAAGAAGGTGTACTGGACTCAGACCAGTTGAAGAAGGTGTACTGGACTCAGACCAGTTGAAGAAGGTGTACTGGACTCAGACCAGTTGAAGAAGGTGTACTGGACTCAGACCAGTTGAAGAAGGTGTACTGGACTCAGACCAGTTGAAGAAGGTGTACTGGACTCAGACCAGTTGAAGAAGGTGTACTGGACTCAGACCAGTTGAAGAAGGTGTACTGGACTCAGACCAGTTGAAGAAGGTGTACTGGACTCAGACCAGTTGAAGAAGGTGTACTGGACTCAGACCAGTTGAAGAAGGTGTACTGGACTCAGACCAGTTGAAGAAGGTGTACTGGACTCAGACCAGTTGAAGAAGGTGTACTGGACTCAGACCAGTTGAAGAAGGTGTACTGGACTCAGACCAGTTGAAGAAGGTGTACTGGACTCAGACCAGTTGAAGAAGGTGTACTGGACTCAGACCAGTTGAAGAAGGTGTACTGGACTCAGACCAGTTGAAGAAGGTGTACTGGACTCAGACCAGTTGAAGAAGGTGTACTGGACTCAGACCAGTTGAAGAAGGTGTACTGGACTCAGACCAGTTGAAGAAGGTGTACTGGACTCAGACCAGTTGAAGAAGGTGTACTGGACTCAGACCAGTTGAAGAAGGTGTACTGGACTCAGACCAGTTGAAGAAGGTGTACTGGACTCAGACCAGTTGAAGAAGGTGTACTGGACTCAGACCAGTTGAAGAAGGTGTACTGGACTCAGACCAGTTGAAGAAGGTGTACTGGACTCAGACCAGTTGAAGAAGGTGTACTGGACTCAGACCAGTTGAAGAAGGTGTACTGGACTCAGACCAGTTGAAGAAGGTGTACTGGACTCAGACCAGTTGAAGAAGGTGTACTGGACTCAGACCAGTTGAAGAAGGTGTACTGGACTCAGACCAGTTGAAGAAGGTGTACTGGACTCAGACCAGTTGAAGAAGGTGTACTGGACTCAGACCAGTTGAAGAAGGTGTACTGGACTCAGACCAGTTGAAGAAGGTGTACTGGACTCAGACCAGTTGAAGAAGGTGTACTGGACTCAGACCAGTTGAAGAAGGTGTACTGGACTCAGACCAGTTGAAGAAGGTGTACTGGACTCAGACCAGTTGAAGAAGGTGTACTGGACTCAGACCAGTTGAAGAAGGTGTACTGGACTCAGACCAGTTGAAGAAGGTGTACTGGACTCAGACCAGTTGAAGAAGGTGTACTGGACTCAGACCAGTTGAAGAAGGTGTACTGGACTCAGACCAGTTGAAGAAGGTGTACTGGACTCAGACCAGTTGAAGAAGGTGTACTGGACTCAGACCAGTTGAAGAAGGTGTACTGGACTCAGACCAGTTGAAGAAGGTGTACTGGACTCAGACCAGTTGAAGAAGGTGTACTGGACTCAGACCAGTTGAAGAAGGTGTACTGGACTCAGACCAGTTGAAGAAGGTGTACTGGACTCAGACCAGTTGAAGAAGGTGTACTGGACTCAGACCAGTTGAAGAAGGTGTACTGGACTCAGACCAGTTGAAGAAGGTGTACTGGACTCAGACCAGTTGAAGAAGGTGTACTGGACTCAGACCAGTTGAAGAAGGTGTACTGGACTCAGACCAGTTGAAGAAGGTGTACTGGACTCAGACCAGTTGAAGAAGGTGTACTGGACTCAGACCAGTTGAAGAAGGTGTACTGGACTCAGACCAGTTGAAGAAGGTGTACTGGACTCAGACCAGTTGAAGAAGGTGTACTGGACTCAGACCAGTTGAAGAAGGTGTACTGGACTCAGACCAGTTGAAGAAGGTGTACTGGACTCAGACCAGTTGAAGAAGGTGTACTGGACTCAGACCAGTTGAAGAAGGTGTACTGGACTCAGACCAGTTGAAGAAGGTGTACTGGACTCAGACCAGTTGAAGAAGGTGTACTGGACTCAGACCAGTTGAAGAAGGTGTACTGGACTCAGACCAGTTGAAGAAGGTGTACTGGACTCAGACCAGTTGAAGAAGGTGTACTGGACTCAGACCAGTTGAAGAAGGTGTACTGGACTCAAACCAGTTGAAGAAGGTGTACTGGACTCAAACCAGTTGAAGAAGGTGTACTGGACTCAGACCAGTTGAAGAAGGTGTACTGGACTCAGACCAGTTGAAGAAGGTGTACTGGACTCAGACCAGTTGAAGAAGGTGTACTGGACTCAGACCAGTTGAAGAAGGTGTACTGGACTCAGACCAGTTGAAGAAGGTGTACTGGACTCAGACCAGTTGAAGAAGGTGTACTGGACTCAGACCAGTTGAAGAAGGTGTACTGGACTCAGACCAGTTGAAGAAGGTGTACTGGACTCAGACCAGTTGAAGAAGGTGTACTGGACTCAGACCAGTTGAAGAAGGTGTACTGGACTCAGACCAGTTGAAGAAGGTGTACTGGACTCAGACCAGTTGAAGAAGGTGTACTGGACTCAGACCAGTTGAAGAAGGTGTACTGGACTCAGACCAGTTGAAGAAGGTGTACTGGACTCAGACCAGTTGAAGAAGGTGTACTGGACTCAGACCAGTTGAAGAAGGTGTACTGGACTCAGACCAGTTGAAGAAGGTGTACTGGACTCAGACCAGTTGAAGAAGGTGTACTGGACTCAGACCAGTTGAAGAAGGTGTACTGGACTCAGACCAGTTGAAGAAGGTGTACTGGACTCAGACCAGTTGAAGAAGGTGTACTGGACTCAGACCAGTTGAAGAAGGTGTACTGGACTCAGACCAGTTGAAGAAGGTGTACTGGACTCAGACCAGTTGAAGAAGGTGTACTGGACTCAGACCAGTTGAAGAAGGTGTACTGGACTCAGACCAGTTGAAGAAGGTGTACTGGACTCAGACCAGTTGAAGAAGGTGTACTGGACTCAGACCAGTTGAAGAAGGTGTACTGGACTCAGACCAGTTGAAGAAGGTGTACTGGACTCAGACCAGTTGAAGAAGGTGTACTGGACTCAGACCAGTTGAAGAAGGTGTACTGGACTCAGACCAGTTGAAGAAGGTGTACTGGACTCAGACCAGTTGAAGAAGGTGTACTGGACTCAGACCAGTTGAAGAAGGTGTACTGGACTCAGACCAGATGAAGAAGGTGTACTGGACTCAGACCAGTTGAAGAAGGTGAACTGGACTCAGACCAGATGAAGAAGGTGTACTGGACTCAGACCAGTTGAAGAAGGTGTACTGGACTCAGACCAGTTGAAGAAGGTGTACTGGACTCAGACCAGTTGAAGAAGGTGTACTGGACTCAGACCAGTTGAAGAAGGTGTACTGGACTCAGACCAGTTGAAGAAGGTGTACTGGACTCAGACCAGTTGAAGAAGGTGTACTGGACTCAGACCAGTTGAAGAAGGTGTACTGGACTCAGACCAGTTGAAGAAGGTGTACTGGACTCAGACCAGTTGAAGAAGGTGTACTGGACTCAGACCAGTTGAAGAAGGTGTACTGGACTCAGACCAGTTGAAGAAGGTGTACTGGACTCAGACCAGTTGAAGAAGGTGTACTGGACTCAGACCAGTTGAAGAAGGTGTACTGGACTCAGACCAGTTGAAGAAGGTGTACTGGACTCAGACCAGTTGAAGAAGGTGTACTGGACTCAGACCAGTTGAAGAAGGTGTACTGGACTCAGACCAGTTGAAGAAGGTGAACTGGACTCAGACCAGTTGAAGAAGGTGTACTGGACTCAGACCAGTTGAAGAAGGTGTACTGGACTCAGACCAGTTGAAGAAGGTGTACTGGACTCAGACCAGTTGAAGAAGGTGTACTGGACTCAGACCAGTTGAAGAAGGTGTACTGGACTCAAACCAGTTGAAGAAGGTGTACTGGACTCAAACCAGTTGAAGAAGGTGTACTGGACTCAAACCAGTTGAAGAAGGTGTACTGGACTCAAACCAGTTGAAGAAGGTGTACTGGACTCAGACCAGTTGAAGAAGGTGTACTGGACTCAAACCAGTTGAAGAAGGTGTACTGGACTCAGACCAGTTGAAGAAGATGTACTTGACTCAGACCAGTTGAAGAAGATGTACTGAACTCAGACCAGTTGAAGAAGGTGTACTGGACTCAAACCAGTTGAAGAAGGTGTACTGGACTCAAACCAGTTGAAGAAGGTGTACTGGACTCAAACCAGTTGAAGAAGGTGTACTGGACTCAAACCAGTTGAAGAAGGTGTACTGGACTCAGACCAGTTGAAGAAGGTGTACTGGACTCAGACCAGTTGAAGAAGGTGTACTGGACTCAGACCAGTTGAAGAAGGTGTACTGGACTCAGACCAGTTGAAGAAGGTGTACTGGACTCAGACCAGTTGAAGAAGGTGTACTGGACTCAGACCAGTTGAAGAAGATGTACTGGACTCAGACCAGTTGAAGAAGATGTACTGGACTCAGACCAGTTGAAGAAGATGTACTGGACTCAGACCAGTTGAAGAAGGTGTACTGGACTCAGACCAGTTGAAGAAGGTGTACTGGACTCAGACCAGTTGAAGAAGGTGTACTGGACTCAGACCAGTTGAAGAAGGTGTACTG
>JBBPBX010101528.1:0-12180 GCA_038048925.1 Garcialebias charrua
GGGAATAAAAGTCCTTAAATGCTCTGTTAATTTGTAAATGATCTAGAGTTGTGGTGCCGTTCTCTAATTGGATCTTAGGGATGATTTGTTTAGCCATGGCACCCTTCAACTGATTTGCCAGTAGTTTTCCTGACTTTTCTCCATGTATGTAAAATGATGATTTACTTTTCAAAAGTGATTGTTCTATTGAGTATGTAGACAATAAATCAAACTTAGTTTTGAGTTCTACTTTTTTTTGTACAGATTAGGGCATTTGTTTTGAGCATATTGTTGATCAATTTCTTTTATCTGCTGGGCTAAATCAGTTCTTTCTTTTTGAGATTTTTGCCTCAGCCAGGCGGTATATGAAATGATTTGTCCCCTAAGATAGGCCTTAAGGGTATCCCAAACGGTTGACAATGGGATCCCAGGAGTTCTGTTTCAGAGTCAGAGTCAGAGTCAGAGAGTCTTTATTGTCATTTGCACCGCATGTGGTACATGTGATGAAAACGAGATTATGTACACGAGGTCCCAGTTACATCCAACAACAAATGAAAGAGAAAAACAGTAATAACATCTAGAACTAACTAAGAAAAACATCAACTAGTAATACACTAAGCCTAATATAGTGGGAATAAACAGCAGCACGAACATGAGTTTGTATGAGCAGATGGTCACAGATGAACACAGATGAACACAGCAACAAGAAAACAGATCAGCATCAGTATGATGTGATATTTTGCAGTGTTTATTTATTATTTTATTTATTCATGAGTCTAACAGCCTCAGGGTAGAAGCTGTTCCTCAGTCTAGTGGTTCTACACTTGATGCTCCTCAACCTCCGTCCTGAGGGGAGTGGGGCAAAGAGTGAGTGTGCTGGATGAGTGAGGTCTTTCATGATGCAGGTGGCTCTTTTCCTGCATCTGGAGGTGTAAATGTCTGTGATTGTGGGGAGACTGACTCCAACAGACTTCTGTGCAGCCTTCACCACTCTCTGTAGAGCTTTCCTCTCTTCAACTGTGCAGCCTCCATGCCACACGTTGATGCTGGAGCACAGGACGCTCTCCACTGCACACCTGTAGAACGAGGTGAGAACTGGGCTGCTCAGACCAGCACGTCTCAGCCGTCTGAGGAAGTAGAGTCTCTGATGACCTTTCTTGATCAGGCTGGTGGTGTTGTTGCTCCAGCTGAGGTTATCATTCATGTGTACACCCAAGTATTTGTAGCTGGAGACCACTTCCACTGCAGACCCACCTATTTTCAGTGGGGCATGGGTGTGTTTGTTCCTTCTGAAGTCCACAATCATCTCCTTTGTCTTCTTCACATTCATGTGAAGATTATTCTCTTTGCACCAGCTCTCCAGGTGTTCCACCTCCTGTCTGTAGCTGGACTCATCATTGTTTGTGATGCATCCCACCACCGCTGTATCATCTGCAAACTTAACAATATGACAGCCTGGAAGTGTGGCTGTACAATCATATGTGAGCAGAGTGAACAGAAGGGGGCTCAGCACACATCCCTGAGGAGAGCCAGTGCTGAGGGTTATGGTGGAGGAGGAGAAGTTGTGGATCTTCACGGACTGTGGTCTGTCTGTTAAGAAGTCTAGTACCCAGTTACAAATAGAGGGGCTTAGTCCAAGTGTAGATAGTTTGTCTATCAGAGTTTGGGGGATCATGGTGTTGAAGGCAGATGTGAAGTCCACAAAGAGCAGACGCACGTATGAGTCCTTCTGATCCAGGTGGGTGAGAGCAGTGTGGACCACGGAAGAAATGGCGTCCTCTGTTGATCGGTTCTCACGGTATGCGTATTGATGAGGGTCCTCATTGATGTTGACGGTTGCCTTGATGTGGGACATGACCAGTTTCTCAAAACATTTAGCGACTATCGGGGTGAGGGCCACCGGTCTATAGTCATTCAGACCAGTCACTGTGGAGCTCTTTGGGACTGGGATGATGGTCGCGGTCTTCAGGCAGGTGGGAACTGACTCCAGTGCAAGTGAGGTGGTGAAGATGTCAGCCAGCACCTCACAGAGCTGGTCCGCACATTCCTTCAGAACTTTCCCTGGGATGTTGTCTGGTCCGGTTGCTTTATGAGGATTAATCTTTCTGAGACTGCCTCTCACTTCTGCTGCGGACACCCTGAGATGCTCTTCATCTGGTGATGAGGTGAGTCTGGTGCTAGCTGGTCTGTTTGGATCATCAAAACGTGCATAAAACTTATTGAGGGCATCAGGCAGAGATGGGTCCCTGGGGCATTGTTTGTTTTTGCCTTTGTAATCTGTTATGCATTTAATACCCTTCCACATGCTCCGTGGGTCTTGTGAGGTGAACTGTCCCTCGATCCTCTGTGCATACGTGGCCTTGGCCTTCTTAATGCCATCCTTCAGTTCATTCCTGCTCTTTCTCAGCTCCACTTTATCTCCTGACTTGAATGCAGTATCCCTGGCTGCTAGCAAGGCGTGAACTTCTTTATTTAACCAGGGTTTCCGGTTCGGGTAGGATTTCACATATTTTTTTATGGATACATTTTCAGAGCATGTACTGATGTAACCCAGGACTGAGGAAGCGTACAGTTCCATGTCCACTGAACTTCCATCAGTGGCTGCTTCTCTGAAAACAGACCAGTTTGTCCTCTCAAAACAGTCTCTCAACATGGGGGAACTATCTTGAGGCCAGATTGTTATTTCTCTTTGTTCCGGCTTGGAGCGCCTGAGTGGGGGGAGTTCTCTTGGTGCCAGGATCAGAGACTCGTGATCGGAAGCTCCGAGCGGTGGGCGTGTCTTCGCCGTGTATGCCCCCTTTACATTTGTGAAGACTTGGTCGAGCGTTTTATCTCCTCTCGTAGCTGTGAAGACGTTCTTATTGAAGGCTGGGAGGGAGACTTGAAGATCAACGTGATTGACGTCCCCGCAAACAATGAAAAGCCCCTCAGGATATTTACACTGCAGCGAGGTGAGTAAGTCATGAATTTCTCCCTGGGCGTCATTAGCATTAGCATCGGGTGCTATGTAAATAGCTGTTATTAAAATCACAGCATGGTCGCGCGGAAGGTAGTGCGGCCTACATCTTATTGTGATCAACTCGACGGCAGCTGAACAAAGCCTTTTAATCACGGAACAGTTTGTGCACCAATCTTTGTGTACGTAAATACAAACACCGCCGCCTCGCGTTTTCCCCGTAGTCTCGGTGCACCGGTCCGTTCTGAAAAAGAGCCTGTCGTCCAGCTCGTAAACAGAGTCTGGAGTGTCCTCAGAGATCCACGTTTCCGTAAGACAAAGCACGGAGCATCTTCTCATCTCCTCCGACGTGGTCACCCTCAAACGAAGTAGATCCATTTTGTTGTCCAGCGAACGCACGTTAGACAGAAAAAGAGCCGGCATCGGGGGTCTACCGGTTTTAGCGTCTGCCCGCAGTCTCGTCATAATTCCTGCACGGCAACCTCTCTTCTTTCCACGAGAGCACCGCTTCCTTTTCTTTCCCCTGGAGCGCATCTGCTTCCAGAAGGACGTTCTTAGCAGCTCCAATCTTCCGAGCTCTGATTTGAGTTCGTTGCTGATTTCAGCTGTGCCCTGTGGTAAATCCGCTCCGATTCTTAACAGATCAGTTCGGCTGTAATTCACCCGCAAAAAACGCGCAGAGTCAGGTACAAAAATACTATTAAAATTACTAAAAACTAGAGATGATCCGGGAAAACGTGAAGCTGCGGCTGCTCTGAGCGCGGCCATCTTGCTTTTTTCATCTTGCCTTTTTTTTGTTTATGGATAGAAAGAAGGTTATTTCTTTTTCTATAAATGTAACAAAATCTTCCAGTTTCTCAATAATTTCCTTTTTCCATCAATCTGTCTTTTTTTTTCTCGCAACCAATGGTTTCATCTCCTCCCCTCTCTGTGTGAGGGAGCTTTTGTTAAGCGTGTGAAAAAGAGAAAACTTAGCAGAATAAGAATTCAGTCTGTGGATGCCGTGAAAAAATAAGCACAAAGACTGACTGTGAGCGGATGCAGAGAATGACGCCATGAGCTTTCTAAAAGAGCTTCTCAAAATATTTGAGGAGTTTGCCATGATACATTTTGTGGGAAATCGTAAAATTGTAAGGGTCCCTCAGCCATTTTACCTTTTTCATTCATTAATTCAATTCAGTTTATTTATATTGCACCAAGTAACAACAGAAGTCACTGAACAGAAACATTCATATATAAAAAATAAGTTAACACTATTTATCTGAGGAGCAGACTGCTTTGAATTTAACTTCACCACAGACTCTCTTCTTAATCCGTGTATGGTTCGTTCTTTGGTTATTCAGTTTCAAAATAAAAACCAAATAACCAAACAAGCTTTGGTTATTCAGTTTTTTCGTTTTAAAACGAAATTACAAAAACGGTTTTTAAACGGTTTTTTCGTTTTTTCGTTTTTAAAACGAAATTAGAAAAACAGAAATTGCAAAAATAAAAAAAAGGGTGCAATTTGGTTTTTGGTTAAACCAAAGACGAGCTTTTATTTTGTTAATTGAACACGTGAGTTTATGGCGGAACCGGAAATGAACTCCTGGTGCTGTGCGAATTTCTGTTCCCCATGAGAATCTGAGCTGCGTGAAGCTGACACTCCACCCACGTCAAACCAGCACGGAGCACTAACCATAGATATAATATACACTAGATAAGACATCCCCGCTGTTGGCCAATGGAGACCGACATCGTCAGACGGCGGCCATCTTGGCACAGACAGAACGCCCACTCTTAACATGAATGTGAATGGGGCATTTACTATTAAAATAACCATAACTTGCTTAATTTTCAACCGATTTTAAAACGGTTTGGTTTGTTATAAATGTGAGAGATGTTGTTATAATATGGTATACTTAAGATGGACGTTCACATGAAAATAACGTTATATAGACACTGTATTGCACTAGCAATATACACAATAAGATTATATTTACATCTATTTATAAATACATGTTTATTTCCAGCGAAATTAACTGACATATGTTACAATGCTAATAAATATTTAATACTATTTCATCATAAATAGCATTATTATTAGTGGTATGAAAATTATTTATGCAAATTTTTTCCCTACACATGCAAATATTATGTACATTATTACACAAACCTTGGTCAATATGTGTAGTTTATTTTTTTTAGATACATGAAAAGATTTAATAATCGGGAGATATAAATAAACAAACAAACAAACAGAAATAAACATCTGATAGTGTGACAAGACTCTCAGTCCCTCGGTGCAACAGTAACTATTTAAACATTAAAACACTGAAACATATAATAATAAACATAAGCATAAAATAGTAAAACTGTAACACTGTCCTGAGTTTTTGCATAGTGGTAAATGAGTATGAAAATTTACACCAACTCTAAAACTAAAACACTAAACATTTAATGAACATAATACTGTCCTGAGTTTTTGCATACTAGTATAAAAGGTAAAAAAGTATAAAAGTACAGTATAACTATAAAATAAACTAAAGGTTCTAGCATTGACATTTGCAAAGTGGCAAAGCAGCATATGAGTTAATGTAATAATAATAATAATAATAATCATTTTATTTAAAAGCGCCTTTCATGACACCCAAGGACACTTAACAAACCAACACAGTGAATACAGAGCAAACATTATCAGCGACAAATTGAAATATACACCTGCCACGTCACCTGCCACGTCACCTGCCACCACTACTATACACAGTATATGTATGAGGTAGTAGTTCATGTTGTTATAGAGGCAAAAGTGGCATCATCATCAGCTCCCCTTTGTTTCTCAGAGTCAGCAGGTGGTAGCTCTTGTCTTCACTGGCAGTTGCGTCTGTCACCAGGCTGGCACGGCAGACATCACAGGACAACTTTCTCAATGCCCGTCACACAACAAAACCTTGAAATAGAGTTAGACAAATGAACAATATTAATAATAAACATAGTAAGTAAAATTAAGGTTACATTTCCTTTTTAGGACTATCATCTCATTATTTGACCATCATTTCAGTTTTTGAATATTATATGCTGAATGTTAGCACTACAGGTAATAGGTCAAATATAGTATAAGTCAACCTCTACCTGAAATGTACACAAGTGTGTTTTCCACAAGACCATCGAAGAGCAGTGTCCTGTCCAGGGCAACAAAAGCCTCTCTTCTCAGGGCAACTTCCCACTGCCGCCTCCTCTCTCTGGTTTTGGGAAACCTTAAAAACATGAAGAAGCTGGTCATTATTTTCCACACTTCCTTTCTTTACCTTTGAATTATAGTAATGACAAGTATACACATATATCATACTTTTGGTGTGCTTGCATTTACTTTTGGTACAATAAAACAGCTATTAAAAATGGTATCAAAAAGAAACACTGAATCATAATCATAATTTATATAAAGATACTTTTACAAGCCTTATACCATACCATACCATTTTATTTATAGAGCACTTAAAACAACAACAAGGTCAACCAAAGTGCTGTAAATATATATTATGTCATTATTATGTAAATATATATTATGTATAATATTATGTCAATAATATTATCTCACATTTTTTGTGTGTAGCGTGACGTGTAATGTGCACTGATCCAAAATATAACTATGATTATTCTAATTAAAGTAATAATACTGTCACAGAGTCTTACAGGTGAAATGTGATCCCAAGGTTTCTTGTTTTGATGTTACGTCTATTGGAGCATCCATAGGCTGCACAAAAGTCAGGCATCTTGTCAAAGAGTATTTCTGTAAAACACAAAGCAGTAATTAGTGTTGAACATACCAAACCGCTTGGAAATCATGTGCAGCTTTAGTTCAGTTAAAAACAAAGAGCTCCTAGTGATCTAAGAATGCTGGGGAAATGTTTGGAATACTAGCTAGCCCTTAATCAAAGGCTCTTGTTAATAGTCTGCTAATAAATACAGTCATGATCAAGACAGTCATTTAGACAAAAGATTAGTTTGTTTTAAAATAGTTATTGGTGTAATAAAAACAGAATTTAAATTCTAGATTCTCGATGAGTGTGACACCCAAAACACGAATAAAACCTTTTAAAAAAGACGAAACTGCTGTCTGATTACCAAAGAAATCATAGCCACGTTAATAACGTTTTTAAAAACATAAACCGTTTGTAAATCCGTCAAGATTACAGCGAGTTAAGTGTATTTTTGTTTGTATAAATCCCTCACCTCCATACGGTTTCCACAGCTGCAGCTAATGTTGCTGTCTGTGGCAAGATGGCCGCCGCTTGACGACGCCGCTGACTCCTCCTCAGCTTATCTAGTGTATATATATATCTATGGCACTAACCATTCATACTATTTGCTTTAAGTTTTGACGTGTGTGGGGTGTCAGCTGAGAATCTGTTCCCCCTGTGTCGGGAGCGCGCACTGCAACCCGAGAGGCGAATCCGACCGTGTTCACGCGCATCTCTCTGTGAAACAAGGCCACACTATCTTGTCACGGTTATAACTCATTTTAATACTCCTGGTGATAGATAAATAAATAAATATAAACCCTCCACTAACAAAATAAACCTGGTCTTGTGTGGGGTGTTATAACCTACAGTTTTTTTCACTGACAGAATCTAGATTTGGTAACCTGCCAAATACAAATTTTAATAATAATACAAATTATCAGTCAGCCACCAACACATCATATATATTTATAATTTTTTAGTACTAATATTAAAGGATGGAAGCAGCTGAAGAAAACTTCCTGCAAAGATAAGTGTAGGCTTTCTGGTAGGCTAAATCTCGTTCAAATTAAAAATGACTGGAGAAAAATTATTTCTAGCTGCTATTTTTGTTAGTTAATGTCTGTTTTTTTTTTCATTATTTGAGAGAAAAAATAGATTTTAGAAATAAAGTCAGAGTCAGAGAATCTTTATTGTCATTTGCACCACATGTGGTACATGTGATGAAAGGAGATTATGTACACAGGGTCCCAGTTACATCCAACAATAAAATGTAAAAGAAGAACAGTAATAACATCTAAGATATGAACTAAGAAAAACATCAACTAAAAATACACTAAATAAAAAATACACGCAGCACTAATATCATAGAAAACCATTACTCCACACAGCAGCTGTGTGAGCAGATGTGCACAATGAACATAGCAACATGAAACAGATCAGCAGCAACATGAAACAGATCAGCAGCAACATGAAACAGATCAGCAGCAACATGAAACAGATCAGCAGCAACATGAAACAGATCAGCAGCAACATGAAACAGATCAGCAGCAACATGAAACAGATCAGCAGCAACATGAAACAGATCAGCAGCAACATGAAACAGATCAGCAGCAACATGATGTGATATTTCACAGTGATTATTCTGGTTAGATATTCATGAGTCTAACAGCCTCAGGGTAGAAGCTGTTCCTCAGTCTAGTGGTTCTACACTTAATGCTCCTCAACCTCCTTCCTGAGGGGAGTGGGGCAAAAAGTGTGTGTGCTGGGTGAGTGGGGTCCTTCATGATGCAGGTGGCTCTCTTCCTGCATCTGGAGGTGTAGATGTCTGTGATGGTGGGGAGACTGACTCCAACAGACTTCTGTGCAGCCTTCACCACTCTCTGCAAAGCTTTTCTTTCTGCAGCTGTGCAGCCTCCATGCCACACAAGGAGGTGAGGACTGAGCTTCTCAGACCAGCTCATCTCAGCCGTCTGAGGAAGTAGAGTCTCTGATGACCTTTCTTGATCAGGCTGGTGGTGTTGTTGCTCCAGCTGAGGTTATCATTCATGTGTACACCCAAGTATTTGTAGCTGGAGACCACTTCCACCGCAGATCCTCTTATGTTCAGTGGGGTGTGGGTGTGTTTGTTCCTGTGAAGTGGATACATATTTTTAAAAATCTATTATAAAAAGCAGTGTTTGAGTTGTTACACTGTTTAATATATAATTGCCAGATTCACTCACATGTTGTCGCAACTGATGGTAAGGCTGGTGCACCTCTCTTAAGACCCTACCGACCGGTTTCTCCAGCATGTATCCCAATAGATGACAAGTATCTTGTCATAAATTTCCGTCCGTAGGATGGTCCTGTCTAACACACACACAAATGTAAAATGTTATCTGATGTACTGCGGTCAAACCAGTCAACATTAGTTCTCTCTTAAAGATTTGTGTGGCTCATACATGGTGCATTACAATAAGAGAAACAGAAAGTGCCCCTGCAGTCAAAAAACAATGAGAGAAAATGAGATGCATACAGTATTTATAAACAATATACAATTATGCCATACTTATTACTTTCACATACCTATAATATATCAAGAATAAATATGTCAGTTTTAGATTTTGTATAAAAGAGCAAAATCAAAGTACCTCAAAATGCCTCTTTCAGTTTGCTTTTTTCATTCATTCATTCAACCTTTATTTATACAGGCTAGCCTCGTTGAGTCACGGGGACTCATTTACAAGAGGGACCTTTCTCACTCACACCCAGGGTCAATTTAGAGTTACCAATAAGCCTAACATGCATGTTTTTGGACTGTGGGAGGAAACCGGAGCACCCGGAGAAAACCCACGCATGCTCCACCCAGAAAGGCCCCCGGACCGGGATTTGAACCGGGGGCCTGCTCGCTAAGAGTCAGCAGCTCTACCAGTTGTGCCACCGTGCTGCTTTTCTATGACCTCTATTCAAAATTCATATTTCATGTTCAGTGTTACAAAGAAGAAGTTAATATTTATTTGTTTGATGGCTGTTACTATTTTTTCCTGAAAAGGTGTTTACGATATATATATATATATATATATATATATATATATATATATATATATATATATATATATATATATATATATATATATATATATATATATGTGTATGTATATATGTGTGTGTGTGTGTATGTGTGTGTAAGCATATATACACACACACTTTTGTTTAATCAATCAACATTTTCAATAGAAGTTATAGATAAGCAAACTGAAATTAGCATTTTGAAGTACTTTGAATTGCTGTTTACCCCAAAATCTAAATTAAAACTATGACATATTTATTCTGGATGTATTATAGGTACGTGAAGGTAATAGGTACAAGATAAATGTACATTGTTAATAATTATGCCTCTCTCTCATTATTTTGTTTTAGCCTGCAAGAGGACCCCTGCTGGTCCATTACTGTAACGCACCATGTATACACAATGCCTAGAGAAAGCTAACGTCAGCTAGCTTGTATTTACAAGTTTCGATCATTTTATCGCAGTATATTGTCCATAAACTTTGATACATGGTAAACTGAAGAAAGTACTGCACATTCCAAATCGGCGTCCGACACGTTGTTGTGTCTTCGCATGTTGTACTCCATACAAAACCTTCTGACACTCATTACCGAGTAATGTGGAGCTCCATGGCGACGCAAAACGTTACTGATTTCAGAGTGTGGTTTTCCACTCTCAAAAAGTTTGATGATCAATTCAGAAAACGGTTCAAGTGCAGCCATTGCCTATTATTTAAAATGTTTTGTTTTTATCCCGTCTTTCTCCGCTGTAAAATGTATTCTTTGGCGACTTCCGGTACGTCATTTCCGGTCTCGCTTCAAATTAAAACAACAACCGTATTTACGCAAAAACCAAATCGCACCTTTTTTTTATTTTTGCAATTTCTGTTTTACTAATTTCGTTTTAAAAACGAAATAACGAAAAAACCGTTTAAAAAAACGTTTTTGTAATTTCGTTTTAAAACGAAAAAATGGAATAACCTTCCCAGCCAGCATGCATAGTTGGGCCCCACATGGGGTTATTGTGGGCTACTTGGGTAACGAGTGGGCATGGGATTTATCTGGGCTAACTGCATGAGACCCATATGGTTATCCCATAAAGGAACCCATTTTGTTGGCCCTGTTGGGCTAAATATATGGGTCCTATACAGCATTAATGTGGGCTAACTGGCAATGGGACAGAAATGGGCTATTTTACATGGGACCCATGTGGTTTTAGTATAATGGGCCCAGCATGGGAAGCCCATGTGGGCAGACTGCATTTACCCCAAGTGGTATAAGAGTGGGCTGACCTTACATGGGTTGAACCTGGGCATGTATATATAGGTCCCAGTTCATTTGTATGTGGGCTAACTGGGAATGGGACAGAAATGGGCAATACTATATGGGACCCATGTGGTTTCGGTATAATGGGCCCAGCATGGGAAGCACATGTGGGCTAACTGTATTTACCCCAATTGGGATAAGTGTGGGCTGACCTTACATGGGTTGAACCTGGGCATAGATATATAGGCCCCAGTTCAATTTTATTTGGGCTAACTGGGAATGGGACAGATATGTGAATCAGTATATGGGACCCATGTGATTTTAGTATAATGTGCCCAGCATGGGAAGCCCATGTGGGCTAACTGTATTTATCCCAAGTGGTATAAATGTGGGATCACCTTACATGGGTTCAACCTGGGCATGGATATATAGGGCCCAGTACATTTTTATTAGGGATGCACCGATCCACATTTCTCACTTCCGATCCAATACCGATACTTATTAACTCAGTATCGACCGATACCGATACTTTTCCGATCCGATACTGTTCAGGTATGTGACTCTGTATAATAAAACTTTGGCACCCAAAGTATTCATTTTAACAATGTGTGGGATAAACCCAATGAAGACACTTTTAAGCCATACAATAAGGAACCCATTGACTTTAACAGCACACAGGACAGGAGGCAATTATACCACACACATGTCCTCCTTACTCATGGTGCAGCTGAAAAAAACTAAAAAAGTGCTAAGCATGATGGGAAAGACAACATAGCACTCCCCTTAACCAATAAGAGAGTGGATTATAGCTGGAAAACAGATTTAGCTGGAAAACTTTTCCAGCTAAATCTGGAAAACTAAAAACAACAGTAGCTCATGGCTCTCTGCTAAAGCTGGAAAACTTCTTTGAAGCTGGATCGGAAAAGTATCGGCAGGTTTGATCCGATATCCGATACTTAAATAATGCTGGTATCGGATACCGATACCGATACTGGATCGGATCTGCCCCATCCCTAATTTTTATGTGGGCTAACTGGGAATGGGACAGAAATGGGCATCATTATATGGGACCCATGTGGTTTTAGTATAATGGGCACAATATGGGAAGCCCATGTGTGCTAACTATATTGACCCCAAGTGGGATAAGTGTCGGATGACCTTACATGGGTTCAGCCTTGGCATGGATATTCATTCATTCAACCTTTTTTTTATACAGGCTAGCCTCGTTGAGTC
>JBBPBX010101529.1:0-12180 GCA_038048925.1 Garcialebias charrua
GATATTGTGGTTTAACATATAACTCCATAGCGCCCCCTAGATTATTCAAACTGTTATATCTCAGTGATACATCATCCGATCTGAACCAAATTTATTGTGAATAATCAGTGAGCCCTTGTGGACACATTGATAATGTGGTTTAACATATAACTCCATAGCGCCCCCTAGATTATTCAAACTGTTATATCTCAGTGAGACATCATCCGATCTGAACCAGATTTATTGTGTATCATCAGTGAGACCTTGTGGACACATTGATATTGTGGTTTAACATGTGACTCCAGAGCGCCCCCTAGATTATTCAAACTGTTATATCTCAGTGAGACATCATCCGATCTGAACCAGATTTATTGTGCGTGTGCACCCCTGGTGCGGAGTAGACACGAGAGACTTCGAAATGGCGACCGAGCGGACGAGCTGGAGCTCGCGCGGTCGCCTCAATAAGGTCCGAGCGGCGCTAAGCTGCTTCGGGCCTCAACGCCGCTTGCGGCTTTAATTAGGCCCGAAGCAGCGAAGCTCTGCTGAAGGCCTATTGTAATCGCTCGATTTCTTCATTATTAGGCCCGAAGCAGCGAAGCTCTGCTGAAGGCCTATTGTAATCGCTCGATTTCATTATTAGGCCCGAAGCAGCGAAGCTCTGCTGAAGGCCTATTGTAATCGCAGGATTTCTTCATTATTATTAGGCCCGAAGCAGCGAAGCGCTGCAAGGACCTATTGTAATTGTAGTGTTTATTATTATTTTTTTTATTTTTCTTCCCCCCAAAGAAGTGGCCTTTTGGAGGCTTTATCATATACGAAAACTCACCAAATTTGGCGGACTCGTCAGGACTGGTGAAAAATTACGTATTTTGGGGGCGTGGCAAAAATCGCCACAGAAACGGCTCAAGAGCGCCCCCTAGAAATTTTCAAAATACCCTCCGCATTGACCTTAGTTTGACGTAGAATCATGAAATTTGGTACACTTGTCCAACTCACCAAGATGCACAGAAAACCCTCTTGCACCAACGCTGTACGATAAATGGTAAGGCGGCCATTTTGGAACGATGACCAAATTTTCACCCCTTTTTGGCCGTTTACAGCCTCCGCATTTGAACGAACTCCTCCTATGAATTTCGCTCGATTTGGTTCAAACTTGGCCAGTTTCTTCATAAGGCACGGGGGAACAAACGATATCAAAATTGTGCGTTTTCATGAATGCTGAAGGGGCGGGGCCAGACGTCAAAGTTGGACATCTCGCCATGAAAAACGAAACGCTTACAGCTCTTACACGAAAAAAGTCTAATACATCAAACCTTCAGTTATTGACCCACATCCGGTCCCCCGCAAAACTGTATGGTCAAATCATGACATCACTTAAGCCACGCCCCCTGACAACAGGAAGTGTAAAGTTTTACGTTGAACGGTCCATATCGGACCCCTGTTACCTAATCAGCGTGGCATTGTGTCCAGTGACCGAAGACATGTTGGTGTAACAAGCATTCCAATACTGTTCGTTTTTGGTGGAGCATGTGGGCGTGGCGACGTGGCGAAGTAAGACATAACGCCATCACCATACGTTTGGTTCTAAAATCCACAGATTTGATCCGAGGAGTACCAAAATCAGTATGATCGATCATTGCCCACCCCTTGAACAGGTGTTTATGCTAATTAGCAAATCGCTACAGAAACGGCTCAAGAGCGCCCCCTAGAAATATTCAAAATACCCTCTGCATTGACCTTAGTTTGACGTAGAATCATGAAATTTGGTACACTTGTCCAACTCACCAAGATGCACAGAAAACCCTCTGGCACCAATGTTGTACGATAAATGGTAAGGCGGCCATTTTGGAACGATGACCAAATTTTCACCCCTTTTTGGCCGTTTACAGCCTCTGCATTTCAACGAACTCCTCCTAGGGATTTCGCTCGATTTGATTCAAACTTGGCCAGTTTCTTTATAAGGCACGGGGGAACAAATATTTTCAAAACTGTGCGTTTTCATGCATGATGAAGGGGCGGGGCCAGACCTCAAAGTTGGACATCTCGCCATGAAAAACGAAACGCTTATAGCTCTTACACGAAAACTGTCTAATACATCAAACCTTCAGTGATTGACCCACATCCGGTCCCCTGCAAAACTGTATGGTCAAATCATGACATCACTTAAGCCACGCCCCCTGACAACAGGAAGTGTAAAGTTTTACGTTGAACGGTCCATATGGGATCCCTGTTACCTAATCAGCGTGACATTGTATCCAGTCACCGAAGACATGTTGGTGTAACAAGCTTTCCAGCACTGTTCGTTTTGGGTGGAGCAAGTGGGCGTGGTGACGTGGCGAAGTAAGACGTAACGCCGTCACAATACGTTTGGTTCTAAACTCCACAGATTTGATCTGAGGAGTACCAAAATCATTATGATCGATCATTACCCACCCCTTGAACAGGTGTTTATGCTAATTAGCAAATAGCCTCCATAGCGCCCCCTAGATTATTCAAACTGTTGTATCTCAGTGATACATCATCCGATCTGAACCAGATTTATTGTGCATCATCAGTGAGCCCTTGTGGACACATTGATATGGTGGGCTAACATTTGACTCAAGTGCGCCCCCTACATTATTTATATAGTTATATCTCAGTGATACATCATCCGATCTGAACCAGATTTATTGTGCATCATCAGTGAGCCCTTGTGGACACATTGATATGGTGGGCTAACATATGACTCCAGAGCGCCCCCTAGATTATTCAAACTGTTATATCTCAGTGATACATCATCCGATCTGAACCAGATTTATTGTGCATCATCAGTGAGCCCTTGTGGACACATTGATATGGTGGGCTAACATTTGACTCAAGTGCGCCCCCTACATTACTTCTATAGTTATATCTCAGTGATACATCATCCGATCTGAACCAGATTTATTGTGCATCATCAGTGAGACCTTGTGGACACATTGATATTGTGGTTCAACATATGACTCCAGAGCGCCCCCTAGATTATTCAAACTGTTATATCTCAGTGAGACATCATCCGATCTGAACCAGATTTATTGTTCATCATCAGTGAGCCCTTGTGGACACATTGATATTGTGGTTTAACATTTGACTCAAGTGCGCCCCCTACATTATTTCTATGGTTATATCTCAGTGATACATCATCCGATCTGAACCAGATTTATTGTGATTCATCAGTGAACACTTCTACACACATTGATAATGTTATGTAAATTTTTACTCCATAGCGCCCCCTATATTATTACTACAGTTATATCTTAGTGATACATTATCCGATCTGCACAAGATTTATTATGCTTTATCAGTGAACACTTCGACACACATTGATAATGTTATGTAAATTTTTACTCCATAGCGCCCCCTATATTATTACTACAGTTATATCTTAGTGATACATTATCCGATCTGCACGAGATTTATTATGATTCATCAGTGAACACTTCTACACACATTGATAATGGTATGTAAATTTTTACTCCATAGCGCCCCCTATATTATTACTACAGTTATATCTTAGTGATACATTATCCGATCTGCACGAGATTTATTGTGATTCATCAGTGAACACTTCTACACACATTGATAATGGTATGTAAATTTTTACTCCATAGCGCCCCCTATATTATTACTACAGTTATATCTCAGTGATACATTATCCGATCTGCACGAGATTTACTATGCTTCATCAGTGAGACCTTGTGGACACATTGATATTGTGGTTCAACATATGACTCCAGAGCGCCCCCTAGATTATTCAAACTGTTATATCTCAGTGAGACATCATCCGATCTGAACCAGATTTATTGTTCATCATCAGTGAGCCCTTGTGGACACATTGATATTGTGGTTTAACATTTGACTCAAGTGCGCCCCCTACATTATTTCTATGGTTATATCTCAGTGATACATCATCCGATCTGAACCAGATTTATTGTGATTCATCAGTGAACACTTCTACACACATTGATAATGTTATGTAAATTTTTACTCCATAGCGCCCCCTATATTATTACTACAGTTATATCTTAGTGATACATTATCCGATCTGCACAAGATTTATTATGCTTTATCAGTGAACACTTCGACACACATTGATAATGTTATGTAAATTTTTACTCCATAGCGCCCCCTATATTATTACTACAGTTATATCTTAGTGATACATTATCCGATCTGCACGAGATTTATTATGATTCATCAGTGAACACTTCTACACACATTGATAATGGTATGTAAATTTTTACTCCATAGCGCCCCCTGTATTATTACTACAGTTATATCTTAGTGATACATTATCCGATCTGCACGAGATTTATTGTGATTCATCAGTGAACACTTCTACACACATTGATAATGGTATGTAAATTTTTACTCCATAGCGCCCCCTATATTATTACTACAGTTATATCTCAGTGATACATTATCCGATCTGCACGAGATTTACTATGCTTCATCAGTGAGACCTTGTGGACACATTGATATTGTGGTTCAACATATGACTCCAGAGCGCCCCCTAGATTATTCAAACTGTTATATCTCAGTGAGACATCATCCGATCTGAACCAGATTTATTGTTCATCATCAGTGAGCCCTTGTGGACACATTGATATTGTGGTTTAACATTTGACTCAAGTGCGCCCCCTACATCATTTGTATGGTTATATCTCAGTGATACATCATCCAATCTGAACAAGATTTATTGTGATTCATCAGTGAACACTTCTAAACACATTGATAATGTTATGTAAATTTTTACTCCATAGCGCCCCCTATATTATTACTACAGTTATATCTTAGTGATACATTATCCGATCTGCACGAGATTTATTATGCTTTATCAGTGAACACTTTGACACACATTGATAATGTTATGTAAATTTTTACTCCATAGCGCCCCCTTTATTATTACTACAGTTATATCTTAGTGATACATTATCCGATCTGCACAAGATTTATTATGATTCATCAGTGAACACTTCTACACACACTGATAATGGTATGTAAATATTTACTCCATAGCGCCCCCTGTATTATTACTACAGTTATATCTTAGTGATACATTATCCGATCGGCACGAGATTTATTGTGCTTTATCAGTGAACACTTCGACACACATTGATGATGGTATGTAAATTTTTACTCCATAGCGCCCCCTATATTATTACTACAGTTATATCTTAGTGACACATTATCCGATCTGCACGAGATTTATTGTGATTCATCAGTGAACACTTCTATACACATTGATGATGGTATGTAATTTTTTACTCCATAGCACCCCTATATTATTACTACAGTTATATCTCAGTGATACATTATCCAATCTGCACGAGATTTATTGTGCTTTATCAGTGAACACTTCGACACACATTGATAATGGTATGTAAATTTTTACTCCATAGCGCCCCCTATATTATTACTACAGTTATATCTTAGTGATACATTATCCGATCTAAACCAGATTTATTGTGCATCATCAGTGAGCCCTCGTGGACAAATTGATATGGTGGGCTAACATTTGACTCAAGTGCGTCACCTAGATTATTCAAACTGTTATATCTCAGTTATACATCATCCGATATTTACCAGATTTATTGTACATCATCAGTGAGCACTTCAACACACATTGATACTGTGGTTTAACAGATAACTCTAGTGCGCCCCCTACATTATTTTTCAAACTGTTACATCTCATTGCTAGATCATCTGATATGTTCTACATTTACTGTGTGTCACCAGTCAGCACTTCTAAACACGTATATATTGTTGTTATTCGCTAACTGTTCTTGGCAAATGGGTGCTGGATGGGCATGAGAGAGTTCGAGGTGGTGACCGAGCAGATCAACTGGAGGTCCCGTGGTCGACATAATAAGGCCAGAGCGGCGCTAAGCTGCGAGGGCCTCAATGCTGCTTGCAGCTTTAATTATTATTATTCTTCTTCTTCCGTCACTTCGCGCGGCCGTTTGGGGCCTTTAACATATTCAAAAACTCACCAAACTTCACCCAAAATTGTCCCCCAACGAAAATTTTATGAATCTGGTGTAATCGCAAGTGGGCGTGGCCTAACTGCTCAACAGCGCCCCCTAACGTGAGTTGGGGAAAACCGTAAGTCGTAGAGATCTGAAACTCGGAACATATGTAGATCTCCCCAATTCAAGAAAAAAAGTACATTGGGGGTACCCTCTAAAATGCACAGGTAGGCGGCCATTTTGGGTCAAAGGTCAAATTTTGGTCATTTTTCAGTTTTACTCATGTCGAACTTTGACGAACTCCTTCTCAGGCGTTCGACCTATCGGCTTCAAACTTGGTCAGAATGCAGTTAAGGCATGGGCCTTTAAAAGTTATCAAAAAAATTGACTTTTCGTATATGTTCAGGGGGCGTAGTGGAGCGGTGAACTTGGCGTACTCGCCGAAACAAACGAAACGCTATAACTTTGACATTTAAAGGTCTATTGACACCATGCTTTATCCTAGAATAATGAAACTTGGTACACATATGTATCTCATCAGGAGCTACAAAAAAGTCTCTTGGAGCAATGGTCCAAAGCCAACAGGAAGTCGGCCATTTTAGGTCAAAGTCACAATTTGGTCTATTTCATTTACGTCATATCTGAGCGAACTCGTCCTAGAGCTTTCGAGATCCAGGCGTCAAACTCGGTCAGCACTATCTTGAGGCATTGAAGGTCAAAAGTTATCAAAAGAATTTTTCTAAGTCAAAGCATGTGGGCGTGGCCTTAGGTCAAAGTCAAATTTGGTCTATTTCATTTACGTCATATCTGAGCGAACTCGTCCTAGAGCTTTCGAGATCCAGGGGTCAAACTCAGTCAGCACTATCTTGAGGCATTGAAGGTCAAAAGTTATCAAAAGAATTTTTCTATGTCAAAGCATGTGGGCGTGGCCAAGCCTCAAATCTGGCCATTTTCCATGAAACATCAATTACGTCATATCTGAGCGAACTCGTCCTAGAGCTTTCGAGATCCAGGCGTCAAACTCGGTCAGCACTATCTTGAGGCATTGAAGGTCAAAAGTTATCAAAAGAATTTTTCTATGACAAAGCATGTGGGCGTGGCCTTAGGTCAAAGTCACAATTTGGTCTATTTCATTTACGTCATATCTGAGCGAACTCGTCCTAGAGCTTTCGAGATCCAGGCGTCAAACTCGGTCAGCACTACCTTGAGGCATTGAAGGTCAAAAGTTATCAAAATAATTTTTCTATGTCAAAGCATGTGGGCGTGGCCAAGCCTCAAATATGGCCATTCTCCATGAAACATCAAGCTAAAATAACTTCCTAATATAAGCTCCCAGCTTCACCAAACTCACTGACATCGATCCTTGTTCACCCCCCTGCAGGATTCCATTGTAATACTTGGTGGGCGTGGCCTAATTCCTCAACAGCACCCTCTAGAATATTTAGAAAAAACAGCCCCCAGCCATGCTTTATCCCAGAATAATGAAACTTGGTACACATGTGTAGCTCATCAGGAGCTACAAAAAAGTCTCTTGGAGCAATGGTCCAAAGCCAACAGGAAGTCGGCCATTTTAGGTCAAAGTCACAATTTGGTCTATTTCATTGACGTCATATCTGAGCGAACTCGTCCTAGAGCTTTCGAGATCCAGGCGTCAAACTCGGTCAGCACTACCTTGAGGCATTGAAGGTCAAAAGTTATCAAAAGAATTTTTCTATGTCAAAGCATGTGGGCGTGGCCAAGCCTCAAATCTGGCCATTCTCCATGAAACATCAAGCTAAAATAACTTCCTAATATAAGCTCCCAGCTACACCAAATTCACTAAGATCTATATTTATCCATCCCTCGACAGGACTGCAGTCCAATATGTAGTGGGCGTGGCCTGATTCTTCCAGAGCGCCCCCTAGAATTTAGTTTAAAAATCAGCCCCCAGCCATGCTTTATCCCAGAATTATGAAACGTGGTATACATGTGTAAATTGTCAGGACCTACAAAAAAGTCTCTTGGAACCCTGGTCCAAAACAAAAACAAAGTCGGCCATTTTGGGTCAAAGGTCATTTTCCGATGTTTTTGAATTGCGTATTTAAACAAACTCCTCTTAGTGATTTTGAAGGATTGCCTTTAAACTTGGTTAACATGCCCTTAACACATTGGACAGTAAAAGTTATCAAAAGTTTGCGTTTTCGTTTATGCTAAAGGGGCGTGGCCAGGCCTCAAACTTGCGCTTCATGCGTCCCCTACATTATTTCTATAGTCCCATCTCAGTGATACATCATCCGATCTGAACCAGATTTATTGTGCATAATCAGTGAGACCTTGTGGACACATTGATATTGTTGTTTAACATATGACTCCAGAGCGCCCCCTAGATTATTCAAACTGTTATATCTCAGTGATACATCATCCGATCTGAACCAGATTTATTGTGCATCATCAGTGAGCCCTTGTGGACACATTGATATGGTGGGCTAACATTTGACTCAAGTGCGCCCCCTACATTATTTCTATAGTTATATCTCAGTGATACATCATCCGATCTGAACCAAATTTATTGTGAATAATCAGTGAGCCCTTGTGGACACATTGATAATGTGGTTTAACATATAACTCCATAGCGCCCCCTAGATTATTCAAACTGTTATATCTCAGTGAGACATCATCCGATCTGAACCAGATTTATTGTGTATCATCAGTGAGACCTTGTGGACACATTGATATTGTGGTTTAACATGTGACTCCAGAGCGCCCCCTAGATTATTCAAACTGTTATATCTCAGTGAGACATCATCCGATCTGAACCAGATTTATTGTGCGTGTGCACCCCTGGTGCGGAGTAGACACGAGAGACTTCGAAATGGCGACCGAGCGGACGAGCTGGAGCTCGCGCGGTCGCCTCAATAAGGTCCGAGCGGCGCTAAGCTGCTTCGGGCCTCAACGCCGCTTGCGGCTTTAATTATTATTATTATTCTTCTTCCGTCACTTCGCGCGGCCGTTTGGGGCCTTTAACATATTCAAAAACTCACCAAACTTCACCCAAAATTGTCCCCCAATGAAAATTTTATGAATCTGGTGTAATCGCAAGTGGGCGTGGCCTAACTGCTCAACAGCGCCCCCTAACGTGAGTTGGGGAAAACCGTAAGTCGTACAGATCTGAAACTCGGTACATATGTAGATCTCCCCAATTCAAGAAAAAAAGTACATTGGAGGTACCCTCTAAAATGCACAGGTAGGCGGCCATTTTGGGTCAAAGGTCAAATTTTGGTCATTTTTCAGTTTTACTCATGTCGAACTTTGACGAACTCCTTCTCAGGCGTTCGACCTATCGGCTTCAAACTTGGTCAGAATGCAGTTAAGGCATGGGCCTTTAAAAGTTATCAAAAAAATTGACTTTTCGTATATGTTCAGGGGGCGTGGTGGAGCGGTGAACTTGGCGTACTCGCCGAAACAAACGAAACGCTATAACTTTGACATTTAAAGGTCTATTGACACCATGCTTTATCCTAGAATAATGAAACTTGGTACACATATGTATCTCATCAGGAGCTACAAAAAAGTCTCTTGGAGCAATGGTCCAAAGCCAACAGGAAGTCGGCCATTTTAGGTCAAAGTCACAATTTGGTCTATTTCATTTACGTCATATCTGAGCGAACTCGTCCTAGAGCTTTCGAGATCCAGGCGTCAAACTCGGTCAGCACTATCTTGAGGCATTGAAGGTCAAAAGTTATCAAAAGAATTTTTCTAAGTCAAAGCATGTGGGCGTGGCCTTAGGTCAAAGTCAAATTTGGTCTATTTCATTTACGTCATATCTGAGCGAACTCGTCCTAGAGCTTTCGAGATCCAGGGGTCAAACTCAGTCAGCACTATCTTGAGGCATTGAAGGTCAAAAGTTATCAAAAGAATTTTTCTATGTCAAAGCATGTGGGCGTGGCCAAGCCTCAAATCTGGCCATTTTCCATGAAACATCAATTACGTCATATCTGAGCGAACTCGTCCTAGAGCTTTCGAGATCCAGGGGTCAAACTCAGTCAGCACTATCTTGAGGCATTGAAGGTCAAAAGTTATCAAAAGAATTTTTCTATGTCAAAGCATGTGGGTGTGGCCAATTCTCAAATCTGGCCATTCTCCATGAAACATCAAGCTAAAATAACTTCCTAATATAAGCTCCCAGCTACACCAAATTCACTAAGATCTATATTTCTCCATCCCTCGACAGGACTGCAGTCCAATATGTAGTGGGCGTGGCCTGATTCTTCAAGAGCGCCCCCTAGAATTTAGTTTAAAAATCAGCCCCCAGCCATGCTTTATCCCAGAATTATGAAACGTGGTATACATTTGTAAATTGTCAGGACCTACAAAAAAGTCTCTTGGAACCCTGGTCCAAAACCAACAGGAAGTCGGCCATTTTGGATCAAAAGGTAGTTTTGGTCATAAATTTCACACCTTTTGACTCAAGTGCGCCCCCTACATTATGTCTATAGTTATATCTCAGTGATACATCATCCGATCTGAACCAGATTTATTGTGCTTTATCAGTGAACACTTCGACACACATTGATAATGGTATGTAAAGTTTTACTCCATAGCGCCCCCTATATTATTACTACAGTTATATCTTAGTGATACATTATCCGATCTGCACGAGATTTAGTGTGGTTCATCAGTGAGTACTTCTACACAGTACTTCTAAGTTTGGTTGGAAAATAAGGTGTTAGCCTAGCATGCTAGTTAGCTTAGCATTAGCATCACCCGTTAGCATGTGAGATAACACCAGAAACTTGTTCAGCGTGGTCTGTTGAGTCACCTGTGTAAGTTTGGTTGGAAAATAAGGTGTTAGCCTAGCATGCTAGTTAGCTTAGCATTAGCATCACCCGTTAGCATGTGAGATAACACCAGAAACTTGTTCAGCGTGGTCTGTTGAGTCATCTGTGTAAGTTTGGTTGGAAAATAAGGTGTTAGCCTAGCATGCTAGTTAGCTTAGCATTAGCATTACCCGTTAGCATGTGAGATAACACCAGAAACTTGTTCAACGTGGTCTGTTGAGTCACCTGTGTAAGTTTGGTTGGAAAATAAGGTGTTAGCCTAGCATGCTAGTTAGCTTAGCATTAGCATCACCCGTTAGCATGTGAGATAACACCAGAAACTTGTTCAGCGTGGTATATCTCAGAGATACATTATCCAATCTGCACGAGATTTATTGTACTTCATCAGTGAGCACGTCTACACTAGGGATGCACCGATCCACATTTCTCACTTCCGATCCGATATCGATACTTTGAAACTGGGTATCGATCGATACCGATACTTTACCGATCCGATATCAGTGTTGAAGTAAACGAGCCCGCAATAATAAAATTATATAAGTGAGAGTCATTTGTTGCACAAAATTCTATGAATTCCGCTTTAACATTGTGTAAGGTAAACCCAAAGAAGACACTCTGAGCCTCACTACAGTAATTCACAAACTAATGGCATACAAGAGACAGGTCTCTTCCACAGACGTCCTTCTGACTCATGGTGCAAGGAACACTAGTCTAAAATACTGCTAAAGATTAGATTATGGGAAATGATCACAGTCTACTCCCCAGTTTTTATTTTTATTTTTGATTGTGGCACTATATGAGTTGTAATTCTTGTTGAATTTGATCAACAGATACAGATTTAATCTATAATTGAACACTAACATACCGCAAAGCATTCTGGGTAAGGCCGTTTTTAAGTTTCGTTTTTGAATAGTGGCACTATGACTTGTAATTCTTGTTGGTTTTGATCAACAGATACAGATTTAAACTATGCATTGAATTTATAAATGTAAATTCAATGTACAGTATTGTTTAAATCTGTATCTGTTGATCAAAACCAACAAGAATTACAACTCATAGTGCCACTATTCAAAAACGAAACTAAAAAACGGCATTACCCAGAATGCTTTGCGGTATGTTAGTGTTCAATTATAGATTAAATATGTATCTGTTGATCAAATTCAACAAGAATTATAACTCATATAGTGCAAAAATCAAAAATAAAACTAAAATCTGGGGAGTAGACTGTGATCATTTCCCATAATCTAATCTTTAGCAGTATTTTAGACTAGTGTTCCTTGCACCATGAGTCAGAAGGATGTCTGTGGAAGAGACCTGTCTCTTGTATGCCATTAATTTGTGAGTTACTACAGTGAGGCTCAGAGTGTCTTCTTTGGATTTATCAAGACAGAAGTCAC
>JBBPBX010101530.1:0-12180 GCA_038048925.1 Garcialebias charrua
TCAGCTGGTTAGAGCGTGGTGCTAATAACGCCAAGGTCATGGGTTCGATCCCCATACTGGCCATTTGGTCCATACTTGTCTGAAAGAGATATCTGTTACAAAGCTCTATGCCATAGCACCCTCTACATTTTAATCACAGTTATGCCAATACCACCTTGTCTCATACAAAATGACCTAAACACAGCTCTTCTAAAGAAATAAGTAGCTTGAACAGAAACATTGAGGCCATCACATGTATAATTCAGAATTCAATAGTTTTTATGGCATTAATTCTGAAACACAGAGTATGTGGACTATGTTCCATTTTGGAATTAACTTTGGGAAAATTAGAAAATCATGAAGGAAATGGTATGTTTTTCTAGCAGAGTAACTGTGCTTTTAAGACAATTTAAAGGGGAGGACAGTGCTCTCAATGTGCATTTACATGTAACAGAAGCTTAGGGTGTCCTCTATTTTGGGGGGGACTTGGGCATATTTATATCTTGACTGAAGGTAGTGGTACAATTGTCATTATAGTTTGACACTCTAGTTTTAGCTCAGTTGGTTAGAGCGTGGTGCTAATAACGCCAAGGTCATGGGTTCGATCCCCATACTGGCCATTTGGTCCATACTTGTCTGAAAGAGATATCTGTTACAAAGCTCTATGCCATAGCACCCTCTACATTTTAATTACAGTTATGCCAATACCACCTTGTCTCATACAAAATGACCTAAACACAGCTCTTCTAAAGAAATAAGTAGCTTGAACAGAAACATTGAGGCCATCACATGTATAATTCAGAATTCAATAGTTTTTATGGCATTAATTCTGAAACACAGAGTATGCGGACTATATTCCATTTTGGAATTAACTTTGGGATAATTAGAAAAGCATGAAGGAAATGGTATGTTTTTCTAGCAGAGTAACTGTGCTTTTAAGACAATTTAAAGGGGAGGACAGTGCTCTCAATGTGCATTTACATGTAACAGAAGCTTAGGGTGTCCTCTATTTTGGGGGGGACTTGGGCATATTTATATCTTGACTGAAGGTAGTGGTACAATTGTCATTGTAGTTCGACACTCTAGTTTTACATGGCCGGTTAGCTCAGCTGGTTAGAGCGTGGTGCTAATAACGCCAAGGTCATGGGTTCGATCCCCATACGGGCCATTAGTATGTGTAACAATACAGCCTTTTCTATGGTTTTGCATGGACTGGTTTCTGAAGTAGTAGTTGATTTCTTGGAACATCTACATGTTGTTCACAGAACAAATTGGTAGCTTGAGTAAAATAAATCTAATGACTGTGTGGCTTGGATACACTGTCACAAGTCATTGTCTATACTCCAATCCACATAGAGGAGATCAAGACAAAATTGGCATGCACTTGCCACTCTACATAAAGCTCATACCACTGTGAGAATCGGGCACCATCTGTACCAGCACACACCTCATTCATTGATCAGAAGTTTACTTGCAAAAGCTGTCTTCTGAATGCTTACATATGCTGTGGTGGTTTTGCTTTGTCCATAACTTGGCTTTGCTCACCTGTCTGCAACCCAACTCAACTTTTCAAAATGAGTGCCAGCAATTTTCCAAGTATAGTACTGTCATTGATACAGCATTGTTTTCCAATATTGTGTCTAATGGGAATTTTCAGGTATTATGCAGACTTGGCATGAATAAAGAATTGATACGGCAAAATTTGATTTAATTGTGACAATCTCTTCAAACAACAATCTTCAGGCCGGTTAGCTCAGATGGTTAGAGCGTGGTGCTAATAACGCCAAGGTCATGGGTTCAATCCCCATACTGGCCATTTGGTCCATAGTTGTCTCAAAAAAGATTTTAACTGCACAGCACTTCCTGTATTTTGATAACAGTTATGCCAATACCACCTTGTCTCATACAAAATGCCCTAAACACAGCTCTTCTAAAGAAAGAAGTAGCTTGAACAGAAACATTGAAACTATCACATGTATAATTCAGAATTCAATAGTTTGTAGAGCCTCAATTTTGGAACACACTTGGTTTAGAGTATGCGGACTCTATTCCATTTTGAAATTACCTTTGGGAAAGTTAGAAAAGCATGAAGGACATGGTATGTTTTTCTAGCAGAGTAACTGCTTTTAAGACATATTACAGTGCAGGACAGTGCTCTCAATGTGCATTTACATGTAACAGAAGCTTAGGTTGTCCTCTATTTTTGGGGGGACTTGGGCAGCCATATCCTGACTGAAGGTACAATTTTCAATGTAGTTTGACACACAGATTGTACATGGCCGGTTAGCTCAGCTGGTTAGAGCGTGGTGCTAATAACGCCAAGGTCATGGGTTCTACTAAGAGTATGTTCTCCCCATACTGGCCATTTGGTCCATACTTGTCTGAAAGAGATATCTGTTACAAAGCTCTATGCCATAGCACCCTCTACATTTTAATCACAGTTATGCCAATACCACCTTGTCTCATACAAAATGACCTAAACACAGCTCTTCTAAAGAAATAAGTAGCTTGAACAGAAACATTGAGGCCATCACATGTATAATTCAGAATTCAATAGTTTTTATGGCATTAATTCTGAAACACAGAGTATGTGGACTATGTTCCATTTTGGAATTAACTTTGGGAAAATTAGAAAATCATGAAGGAAATGGTATGTTTTTCTAGCAGAGTAACTGTGCTTTTAAGACAATTTAAAGGGGAGGACAGTGCTCTCAATGTGCATTTACATGTAACAGAAGCTTAGGGTGTCCTCTATTTTGGGGGGGACTTGGGCATATTTATATCTTGACTGAAGGTAGTGGTACAATTGTCATTATAGTTTGACACTCTAGTTTTACATGGCCGGTTAGCTCAGCTGGTTAGAGCGTGGTGCTAATAACGCCAAGGTCATGGGTTCGATCCCCATACTGGCCATTTGGTCCATACTTGTCTGAAAGAGATATCTGTTACAAAGCTCTATGCCATAGCACCCTCTACATTTTAATTACAGTTATGCCAATACCACCTTGTCTCATACAAAATGACCTAAACACAGCTCTTCTAAAGAAATAAGTAGCTTGAACAGAAACATTGAGGCCATCACATGTATAATTCAGAATTCAATAGTTTTTATGGCATTAATTCTGAAACACAGAGTATGTGGACTATGTTCCATTTTGGAATTAACTTTGGGAAAATTAGAAAAGCATGAAGGAAATGGTATGTTTTTCTAGCAGAGTAACTGTGCTTTTAAGACAATTTAAAGGGGAGGACAGTGCTCTCAATGTGCATTTACATGTAACAGAAGCTTAGGGTGTCCTCTATTTTGGGGGGGACTTGGGCATATTTATATCTTGACTGAAGGTAGTGGTACAATTGTCATTGTAGTTCGACACTCTAGTTTTACATGGCCGGTTAGCTCAGCTGGTTAGAGCGTGGTGCTAATAACGCCAAGGTCATGGGTTCGATCCCCATACGGGCCATACAGTATGTGTAACAATACAGCCTTTTCTATGGTTTTGCATGGACTGGTTTCTGAAGTAGTAGTTGATTTCTTGGAACATCTACATGTTGTTCACAGAACAAATTGGTAGCTTGAGTAAAATAAATCTAATGACTGTGTGGCTTGGATACACTGTCACAAGTCATTGTCTATACGCCAATCCACATAGAGGAGATCAAGACAAAATTGGCATGCACTTGCCAGTCTACATAAAGCTCATACCACTGTGAGAATCGGGCACCATCTGTACCAGCACACACCTCATTCATTGATCAGAAGTTTACTTGCAAAAGCTGTCTTCTGAATGCTTACATATGCTTTTGTTTGTATGAGCAAGCTGTGGTGGTTTTGCTTTGTCCATAACTTGGCTTTGCTCACCTGTCTGCAACCCAACTCAACTTTTCAAAATGAGTGCCAGCAATTTTCCAAGTATAGTACTGTCATTGATACAGCATTGTTTTCCAATATTGTGTCTAATGGGAATTTTCAGGTATTATGCAGACTTGGCATGAATAAAGAATTGATACGGCAAAATTTGATTTAATTGTGACAATCTCTTCAAACAACAATCTTCAGGCCGGTTAGCTCAGCTGGTTAGAGCGTGGTGCTAATAACGCCAAGGTCATGGGTTCAATCCCCATACTGGCCATTTGGTCCATAGTTGTCTCAAAAAAGATTTTAACTGCACAGCACTTCCTGTATTTTGATAACAGTTATGCCAATACCACCTTGTCTCATACAAAATGCCCTAAACACAGCTCTTCTAAAGAAAGAAGTAGCTTGAACAGAAACATTGAAACTATCACATGTATAATTCAGAATTCAATAGTTTGTAGAGCCTCAATTTTGGAACACACTTGGTTTAGAGTATGCGGACTCTATTCCATTTTGAAATTACCTTTGGGAAAGTTAGAAAAGCATGAAGGACATGGTATGTTTTTCTAGCAGAGTAACTGCTTTTAAGACATATTACAGTGCAGGACAGTGCTCTCAATGTGCATTTACATGTAACAGAAGCTTAGGTTGTCCTCTATTTTTGGGGGGACTTGGGCAGCAATATCCTGACTGAAGGTACAATTTTCAATGTAGTTTGACACACTGATTGTACATGGCCGGTTAGCTCAGCTGGTTAGAGCGTGGTGCTAATAACGCCAAGGTCATGGGTTCGATCCCCATACTGGCCATTTGGTCCATACTTGTCTGAAAGAGATATCTGTTACAAAGCTCTATGCCATAGCACCCTCTACATTTTAATTACAGTTATGCCAATACCACCTTGTCTCATACAAAATGACCTAAACACAGCTCTTCTAAAGAAATAAGTAGCTTGAACAGAAACATTGAGGCCATCACATGTATAATTCAGAATTCAATAGTTTTTATGGCATTAATTCTGAAACACAGAGTATGTGGACTATGTTCCATTTTGGAATTAACTTTGGGAAAATTAGAAAATCATGAAGGAAATGGTATGTTTTTCTAGCAGAGTAACTGTGCTTTTAAGACAATTTAAAGGGGAGGACAGTGCTCTCAATGTGCATTTACATGTAACAGAAGCTTAGGGTGTCCTCTATTTTGGGGGGGACTTGGGCATATTTATATCTTGACTGAAGGTAGTGGTACAATTGTCATTATAGTTTGACACTCTAGTTTTACATGGCCGGTTAGCTCAGCTGGTTAGAGCGTGGTGCTAATAACGCCAAGGTCATGGGTTCGATCCCCATACTGGCCATTTGGTCCATACTTGTCTGAAAGAGATATCTGTTACAAAGCTCTATGCCATAGCACCCTCTACATTTTAATTACAGTTATGCCAATACCACCTTGTCTCATACAAAATGACCTAAACACAGCTCTTCTAAAGAAATAAGTAGCTTGAACAGAAACATTGAGGCCATCACATGTATACCGGTAATTCAGAATTCAATAGTTTTTATGGCATTAATTCTGAAACACAGAGTATGCGGACTATATTCCATTTTGGAATTAACTTTGGGATAATTAGAAAAGCATGAAGGAAATGGTATGTTTTTCTAGCAGAGTAACTGTGCTTTTAAGACAATTTAAAGGGGAGGACAGTGCTCTCAATGTGCATTTACATGTAACAGAAGCTTAGGGTGTCCTCTATTTTGGGGGGGACTTGGGCATATTTATATCTTGACTGAAGGTAGTGGTACAATTGTCATTGTAGTTCGACACTCTAGTTTTACATGGCCGGTTAGCTCAGCTGGTTAGAGCGTGGTGCTAATAACGCCAAGGTCATGGGTTCGATCCCCATACGGGCCATACAGTATGTGTAACAATACAGCCTTTTCTATGGATTTGCATGGACTGGTTTCTGAAGTAGTAGTTGATTTCTTGGAACATCTACATGTTGTTCACAGAACAAATTGGTAGCTTGAGTAAAATAAATCTAATGACTGTGTGGCTTGGTTACACTGTCACAAGTCATTGTCTATACTCCAATCCACATAGAGGAGATCAAGACAAAATTGGCATGCACTTGCCAGTCTACATAAAGCTCATACCACTGTGAGAATCGGGCACCATCTGTACCAGCACACACCTCATTCATTGATCAGAAGTTTACTTGCAAAAGCTGTCTTCTGAATGCTTACATATGCTTTTGTTTGTATGAGAAAGCTATGGTGGTTTTGCTTTGTCCATAACTTGGCTTTGCTCACTTGTCTGCAACCCAACTCAACTTTTCAAAATGAGTGCCAGCAATTTTCCAAGTATAGTACTGTTATTGATACAGCATTGTTTTCCAATATTGTGTCTAATGGGAATTTTCAGGTATTATGCAGACTTGGCATGAATAAAGAATTGATACGGCAAAATTTGATTTAATTGTGACAATCTCTTCAAACAACAATCTTCAGGCCGGTTAGCTCAGCTGGTTAGAGCGTGGTGCTAATAACGCCAAGGTCATGGGTTCAATCCCCATACTGGCCATTTGGTCCATAGTTGTCTCAAAAAAGATTTTAACTGCACAGCACTTCCTGTATTTTGATAACAGTTATGCCAATACCACCTTGTCTCATACAAAATGCCCTAAACACAGCTCTTCTAAAGAAAGAAGTAGCTTGAACAGAAACATTGAAACTATCACATGTATAATTCAGAATTCAATAGTTTGTAGAGCCTCAATTTTGGAACACACTTGGTTTAGAGTATGCGGACTCTATTCCATTTTGAAATTACCTTTGGGAAAGTTAGAAAAGCATGAAGGACATGGTATGTTTTTCTAGCAGAGTAACTGCTTTTAAGACATATTACAGTGCAGGACAGTGCTCTCAATGTGCATTTACATGTAACAGAAGCTTAGGTTGTCCTCTATTTTTGGGGGGACTTGGGCAGCCATATCCTGACTGAAGGTACAATTTTCAATGTAGTTTGACACACAGATTGTACATGGCCGGTTAGCTCAGCTGGTTAGAGCGTGGTGCTAATAACGCCAAGGTCATGGGTTCGATCCCCATACTGGCCATTTGGTCCATACTTGTCTGAAAGAGATATCTGTTACAAAGCTCTATGCCATAGCACCCTCTACATTTTAATCACAGTTATGCCAATACCACCTTGTCTCATACAAAATGACCTAAACACAGCTCTTCTAAAGAAATAAGTAGCTTGAACAGAAACATTGAGGCCATCACATGTATAATTCAGAATTCAATAGTTTTTATGGCATTAATTCTGAAACACAGAGTATGTGGACTATGTTCCATTTTGGAATTAACTTTGGGAAAATTAGAAAATCATGAAGGAAATGGTATGTTTTTCTAGCAGAGTAACTGTGCTTTTAAGACAATTTAAAGGGGAGGACAGTGCTCTCAATGTGCATTTACATGTAACAGAAGCTTAGGGTGTCCTCTATTTTGGGGGGGACTTGGGCATATTTATATCTTGACTGAAGGTAGTGGTACAATTGTCATTATAGTTTGACACTCTAGTTTTACATGGCCGGTTAGCTCAGCTGGTTAGAGCGTGGTGCTAATAACGCCAAGGTCATGGGTTCGATCCCCATACTGGCCATTTGGTCCATACTTGTCTGAAAGAGATATCTGTTACAAAGCTCTATGCCATAGCACCCTCTACATTTTAATTACAGTTATGCCAATACCACCTTGTCTCATACAAAATGACCTAAACACAGCTCTTCTAAAGAAATAAGTAGCTTGAACAGAAACATTGAGGCCATCACATGTATACCGGTAATTCAGAATTCAATAGTTTTTATGGCATTAATTCTGAAACACAGAGTATGCGGACTATATTCCATTTTGGAATTAACTTTGGGATAATTAGAAAAGCATGAAGGAAATGGTATGTTTTTCTAGCAGAGTAACTGTGCTTTTAAGACAATTTAAAGGGGAGGACAGTGCTCTCAATGTGCATTTACATGTAACAGAAGCTTAGGGTGTCCTCTATTTTGGGGGGGACTTGGGCATATTTATATCTTGACTGAAGGTAGTGGTACAATTGTCATTGTAGTTCGACACTCTAGTTTTACATGGCCGGTTAGCTCAGCTGGTTAGAGCGTGGTGCTAATAACGCCAAGGTCATGGGTTCGATCCCCATACGGGCCATACAGTATGTGTAACAATACAGCCTTTTCTATGGATTTGCATGGACTGGTTTCTGAAGTAGTAGTTGATTTCTTGGAACATCTACATGTTGTTCACAGAACAAATTGGTAGCTTGAGTAAAATAAATCTAATGACTGTGTGGCTTGGTTACACTGTCACAAGTCATTGTCTATACTCCAATCCACATAGAGGAGATCAAGACAAAATTGGCATGCACTTGCCAGTCTACATAAAGCTCATACCACTGTGAGAATCGGGCACCATCTGTACCAGCACACACCTCATTCATTGATCAGAAGTTTACTTGCAAAAGCTGTCTTCTGAATGCTTACATATGCTTTTGTTTGTATGAGAAAGCTATGGTGGTTTTGCTTTGTCCATAACTTGGCTTTGCTCACCTGTCTGCAACCCAACTCAACTTTTCAAAATGAGTGCCAGCAATTTTCCAAGTATAGTACTGTTATTGATACAGCATTGTTTTCCAATATTGTGTCTAATGGGAATTTTCAGGTATTATGCAGACTTGGCATGAATAAAGAATTGATACGGCAAAATTTGATTTAATTGTGACAATCTCTTCAAACAACAATCTTCAGGCCGGTTAGCTCAGCTGGTTAGAGCGTGGTGCTAATAACGCCAAGGTCATGGGTTCAATCCCCATACTGGCCATTTGGTCCATAGTTGTCTCAAAAAAGATTTTAACTGCACAGCACTTCCTGTATTTTGATAACAGTTATGCCAATACCACCTTGTCTCATACAAAATGCCCTAAACACAGCTCTTCTAAAGAAAGAAGTAGCTTGAACAGAAACATTGAAACTATCACATGTATAATTCAGAATTCAATAGTTTGTAGAGCCTCAATTTTGGAACACACTTGGTTTAGAGTATGCGGACTCTATTCCATTTTGAAATTACCTTTGGGAAAGTTAGAAAAGCATGAAGGACATGGTATGTTTTTCTAGCAGAGTAACTGCTTTTAAGACATATTACAGTGCAGGACAGTGCTCTCAATGTGCATTTACATGTAACAGAAGCTTAGGTTGTCCTCTATTTTTGGGGGGACTTGGGCAGCCATATCCTGACTGAAGGTACAATTTTCAATGTAGTTTGACACACAGATTGTACATGGCCGGTTAGCTCAGCTGGTTAGAGCGTGGTGCTAATAACGCCAAGGTCATGGGTTCGATCCCCATACTGGCCATTTGGTCCATACTTGTCTGAAAGAGATATCTGTTACAAAGCTCTATGCCATAGCACCCTCTACATTTTAATCACAGTTATGCCAATACCACCTTGTCTCATACAAAATGACCTAAACACAGCTCTTCTAAAGAAATAAGTAGCTTGAACAGAAACATTGAGGCCATCACATGTATAATTCAGAATTCAATAGTTTTTATGGCATTAATTCTGAAACACAGAGTATGTGGACTATGTTCCATTTTGGAATTAACTTTGGGAAAATTAGAAAATCATGAAGGAAATGGTATGTTTTTCTAGCAGAGTAACTGTGCTTTTAAGACAATTTAAAGGGGAGGACAGTGCTCTCAATGTGCATTTACATGTAACAGAAGCTTAGGGTGTCCTCTATTTTGGGGGGGACTTGGGCATATTTATATCTTGACTGAAGGTAGTGGTACAATTGTCATTATAGTTTGACACTCTAGTTTTAGCTCAGTTGGTTAGAGCGTGGTGCTAATAACGCCAAGGTCATGGGTTCGATCCCCATACTGGCCATTTGGTCCATACTTGTCTGAAAGAGATATCTGTTACAAAGCTCTATGCCATAGCACCCTCTACATTTTAATTACAGTTATGCCAATACCACCTTGTCTCATACAAAATGACCTAAACACAGCTCTTCTAAAGAAATAAGTAGCTTGAACAGAAACATTGAGGCCATCACATGTATAATTCAGAATTCAATAGTTTTTATGGCATTAATTCTGAAACACAGAGTATGCGGACTATATTCCATTTTGGAATTAACTTTGGGATAATTAGAAAAGCATGAAGGAAATGGTATGTTTTTCTAGCAGAGTAACTGTGCTTTTAAGACAATTTAAAGGGGAGGACAGTGCTCTCAATGTGCATTTACATGTAACAGAAGCTTAGGGTGTCCTCTATTTTGGGGGGGACTTGGGCATATTTATATCTTGACTGAAGGTAGTGGTACAATTGTCATTGTAGTTCGACACTCTAGTTTTACATGGCCGGTTAGCTCAGCTGGTTAGAGCGTGGTGCTAATAACGCCAAGGTCATGGGTTCGATCCCCATACGGGCCATTAGTATGTGTAACAATACAGCCTTTTCTATGGTTTTGCATGGACTGGTTTCTGAAGTAGTAGTTGATTTCTTGGAACATCTACATGTTGTTCACAGAACAAATTGGTAGCTTGAGTAAAATAAATCTAATGACTGTGTGGCTTGGATACACTGTCACAAGTCATTGTCTATACTCCAATCCACATAGAGGAGATCAAGACAAAATTGGCATGCACTTGCCACTCTACATAAAGCTCATACCACTGTGAGAATCGGGCACCATCTGTACCAGCACACACCTCATTCATTGATCAGAAGTTTACTTGCAAAAGCTGTCTTCTGAATGCTTACATATGCTGTGGTGGTTTTGCTTTGTCCATAACTTGGCTTTGCTCACCTGTCTGCAACCCAACTCAACTTTTCAAAATGAGTGCCAGCAATTTTCCAAGTATAGTACTGTCATTGATACAGCATTGTTTTCCAATATTGTGTCTAATGGGAATTTTCAGGTATTATGCAGACTTGGCATGAATAAAGAATTGATACGGCAAAATTTGATTTAATTGTGACAATCTCTTCAAACAACAATCTTCAGGCCGGTTAGCTCAGATGGTTAGAGCGTGGTGCTAATAACGCCAAGGTCATGGGTTCAATCCCCATACTGGCCATTTGGTCCATAGTTGTCTCAAAAAAGATTTTAACTGCACAGCACTTCCTGTATTTTGATAACAGTTATGCCAATACCACCTTGTCTCATACAAAATGCCCTAAACACAGCTCTTCTAAAGAAAGAAGTAGCTTGAACAGAAACATTGAAACTATCACATGTATAATTCAGAATTCAATAGTTTGTAGAGCCTCAATTTTGGAACACACTTGGTTTAGAGTATGCGGACTCTATTCCATTTTGAAATTACCTTTGGGAAAGTTAGAAAAGCATGAAGGACATGGTATGTTTTTCTAGCAGAGTAACTGCTTTTAAGACATATTACAGTGCAGGACAGTGCTCTCAATGTGCATTTACATGTAACAGAAGCTTAGGTTGTCCTCTATTTTTGGGGGGACTTGGGCAGCCATATCCTGACTGAAGGTACAATTTTCAATGTAGTTTGACACACAGATTGTACATGGCCGGTTAGCTCAGCTGGTTAGAGCGTGGTGCTAATAACGCCAAGGTCATGGGTTCGATCCCCATACTGGCCATTTGGTCCATACTTGTCTGAAAGAGATATCTGTTACAAAGCTCTATGCCATAGCACCCTCTACATTTTAATCACAGTTATGCCAATACCACCTTGTCTCATACAAAATGACCTAAACACAGCTCTTCTAAAGAAATAAGTAGCTTGAACAGAAACATTGAGGCCATCACATGTATAATTCAGAATTCAATAGTTTTTATGGCATTAATTCTGAAACACAGAGTATGTGGACTATGTTCCATTTTGGAATTAACTTTGGGAAAATTAGAAAATCATGAAGGAAATGGTATGTTTTTCTAGCAGAGTAACTGTGCTTTTAAGACAATTTAAAGGGGAGGACAGTGCTCTCAATGTGCATTTACATGTAACAGAAGCTTAGGGTGTCCTCTATTTTGGGGGGGACTTGGGCATATTTATATCTTGACTGAAGGTAGTGGTACAATTGTCATTATAGTTTGACACTCTAGTTTTACATGGCCGGTTAGCTCAGCTGGTTAGAGCGTGGTGCTAATAACGCCAAGGTCATGGGTTCGATCCCCATACTGGCCATTTGGTCCATACTTGTCTGAAAGAGATATCTGTTACAAAGCTCTATGCCATAGCACCCTCTACATTTTAATTACAGTTATGCCAATACCACCTTGTCTCATACAAAATG
>JBBPBX010101532.1:0-12180 GCA_038048925.1 Garcialebias charrua
TAGAGTGTGAAAAACCTCCTTTAGAAGCCGAGGGGGGACCACATCGAAGGGGGAGCCAGATGGTTTCAGGCTGCACATGACCTGCTCTAGAGAGGACAGAGAGACTGGTTCAAAATGGTCAAACACAGCAACAGATTGAGGTGGGATGGATGGATCGTGAGATGGAGGAGAAATGAGAGCCCTGGTGGTTGCGATTTTATCTAAAAAGAAATGTTGGAAGTTCTCGCACAGCTCAGTCGAGGCTTCCATGGGTGATTGTTCAGTGAGGTGGAGAACAGAGTTTAGGGTGGAGAACAGAACTCGAGGGTTACGAGAGTTTGCAGCAATGATATCAGAGAAGTATTGTGATTTAGCAGTTATCACTGCTTTCTGATATCGGCGCCAGCTCTCTTTTACCATCTCAAAAGAGACCTGCAGACTGTCTTTTTTCCACTTCCTCTCCACCTTTCGGCATTGCTGCCTCGCAGCTCTGGTAGTGTCATTCAGCCACGGTTCGGCCCTGAGTTTTGGTCTTCTCGTTTTGATAGGCGCTACTTGATCCAAAGCCTTTAAACAAACAGAGTCAAACTGGTTTGTCAGCTCCTCAGTGCTGGAGAGGAACCCCGGGGGCTGAATTAACATGTCATTGTTGTAAACCTCAGTGAAACGTGCGGCAGTTAAATGGTTAACATTCCTGCCTTTACGTGCAGGAATGCATGTTTTAGAGGTAACATGGGGGATGGTGAACTGAAAATTCACTGGCCTATGATCTGAGAATACATTGTCTCCTATTTCAAGGTTTGAAACAGTCACATCACATGTTAAAACAAATTACACCTCCGACTATAAGGTCTGAAACTATGATTCTACCGAAAGTTGAGCGAGATGCAGAGGTAGAGGAGGAAGACGCAGCGAAAATTGGGAAACTGCCTGAACTGACATCCCTCCAGAAAACCAAAAGAAGCTGGAAAGAGCCAAAAGAAGCTGAACCAGGAGCTGAAATCGGAAGAAGCTGGAATGAGCTGAAAGAAGCTGAACCAGGAGCTGAAATCGACAGGAGCTGAAATCGACAGGAGCTGAAATTGAAAGAAGCTGGAATGAGCTGAGAGAAGCTGAACCAGGAGCTGAAATGAACTGAAAGAATTTTAGAGAAGAGGCAGCAGAAGAAGAAGAGCAGCAGCAGGAGGAGCAGCAGAGCTGATGAAGAGGCAGCAGAGCTGATGAAGAGGCAGCCGAGCTGATGAAGAAGCAGTTTTGGAGACCTGCTGAGACCTGTTTTGTGTTTTAAGAAGAGTTGAGTCCTTCTGTCGTGTAGACCTGGGTGCCGAACCGGGAGCCGTGAGTGACCTGCTGGACTATGAGTTTTATTAAATCACCCAGAATGCTAGAAGCTAAAAATGCAGTGGTGGGTTTCACCCAGTAAGTAGAAACAGATATGTAGATAAGTAACATAGATCATGCTGATCATTGTATGTATATGAAACAAAGCACTTTGTGTGTTGAACAGTTTTGTATTTATTTTTTATTTTTATACAAGTAACTGTGTACGGTGATGTGATTGAGTGATTTTGTGTAGTGAGAGTGCGAGTGGGGGTGTTAAGATTGACGTTAAGATTGACATAATTAATATGGTGCGCTCTTCATCTACGTCATCACTGTGGGACTATTTAAAGGGGACCTCAGATGTATTTTTTAAATTTTTATGGTATTTCTGTGGGATATCCAGACCCTATTCCTTCAATTTAATGCACAAAATAATTATTAGATAATCAATTATACCCTTTTTAATTCTGCCATTTTTAACTTTCGTTTTGAACGACCGGTTTCTTGAAGTCCACGCCCTTCAACGATCTGTTCACGCCCTCTGTAACAGCCAGTATCTGTAATGTGTTGTTGTTTTAAAATTAGCTCTTTTTTTATTACTCATTTGACTTACTGTTAGTGTTAGCTTAAGATAACTTACCGAAACCCGTCTGAGCGCGCCGCAGTTTGCTGCTCCTTTTAGCATTAGACCACCCGAATCCGAAGCTAATGTTAGCTTGTTCCTCTTCCGGTTTTCGCCAGCTCCGCTCGTTGCACGCGATGAGATTTTGGGAGTTATCGCTGTTCCAGTGAAGACAACACAAAGTTCACCAAGTGTCTCCCGTAAATTAATCTGTAAGGAGAAGGTCCTCTTGCTGCGAGCCTGCTGCGAGGCTGCTGCAAGGCTGTACAGTTGAAGCTCCGCTCCATCGCGCCGGAAGAGGGTCCCGTCGAACCCGGTCCTTCCGCCTGTGGTCCGCTCGTTTAATTTTTGCCGGCTGCGCGTTGGCAGCGATCGCAAATACACTAAAAATTGAACTAAAACATAAAAATAACAATTATACTTTATTTATAAAGCCATTTAAAAAAACACAGCTGCAACAAAGTGCTGTACACATGAAATTAAGAACATATAAACAAAAGATGAGATGAAATCATGAAAAACAACAGTCATGTGTTTAATACAGAAGTGGGTTGAGCCTAACCAGGGGTTGCTAGGTGAGGGGCTGGACTCAGGTTTGATCTGATTGGCTGGCGGCTTGTGACGTCAATAAATGCAGGAAGTGTGAATCCTGGTGTATTTATCAAAAATAAATAAATCTACTTAGAGTAAATAAACCACTGGGTGCATTTTTTTGGCACAAGGACTGTTTTTTTATGAAGTAAATACCCAAAGTTTAGTAAAAAAACATTAAAAAGTGAATTTTGCATGTGTGGTCCCCTTTAAAGCTAATCCAGCAGATTTGACCATTTCGTGAATTGATTTAGGAACTGTTAAGCTCAGGAACCCTTCTGCTATAACGTCAGCTAAGAAATATATTTTTTCTCAGCAAAGAAATAATAGTTTTTTACCTTGTTTTCTTGAAAATTCCTTCGTGGCGGTAGTCATGTTAACTGACGACGTCAGTCGACATCGTTCAAAACTCCGCCTTCTATTCTCTGATTGGTCCGGTCAAAAATCTACCTGAGAAATCCTTGTTTATGGGAGAAGTCCCAGACCCTAGTACAAAGCGAAGTGAAGGACAAGGGTCTGGTTTAACCAGGCTAGCCCTAAGATGACGAACCGAACAATTTTAGTCTAAAACATCTGGCATGAACGACTTCGAGGAACACTGAGCCTTCGGTTGTTGTAGTTTGAGTAGTTTGTGTGGGAAAAGGTCGCTGCGTCATCATTTCTAACATTTCTGTCAATAAAATCTCTAGTCTGGGAAGAATTTGACCGAACACACAATTTGTGAACGAGAGAGGCAAACGCAGCAATAAAAGTTTGTTTTGCAGATATTTGTGTTTCAGGGCCAGATTTTCAGGGTTAAATCACAGTAATTGTTGTTTTTTTATATTTTGGCAGGCGGTGTATATTTCAGTGTGGGTGTTTTATTTTTATTTTGATGGAACAGTAGGAAGATTCTTCTTTTATTTTCCATGTCTGTGCCTAGAGGCAAGTTGTTTCATAATCCACACAAGACTTTGGCTGAGGCGGACTCATTCTGTTGAGGTATAGACTTGGGACGGAAATGAGGATTTTTACTTTTATTTTATTTCTCATACAGAGACATTTTCAGTCAGCGTTGCAAAGAACCCTCTACATGAGTGGAACACATCTTTTATTATATAGTACTATAATGCAGTTTTCTGAAGGTGTCAGCGGTTTGTCACAGACCATTGTGATCAAACGGCATCATGAAGACAAAGGAATGCAGCAGACTGGTCAGGAATTATTTGCAAAAGATCTGTAAGCCATTACTGAACTACTTTGTGTTGTCTATCGTAAACTCACTTTAAAATACTTTGAAATTTGTGGTTGTAATATGACAAAATGTATAGTAGTTCAAGGGGTTTTAATACATTTATTTTTAATAAAGAGCTGAAAGGATTTCATGTGACCCTGGTTACAAACTGTTTGAGCTGCTGCCATCAGGCAGACCTTACAGAACTATTAAGACCAGAACTGGGTCATAAATAGTTACTACCCCTCAGCCATCAGCCTACTAAATGCTGCCAAATGGTGATTAAAGAAGCACATACATGCCTTTTATGAATATATTTTTTATTTATTTTAGCAGAGCACTCTCGTACCAGTAACAAGACAAAATGATTCAGATTCAAGGCCTTTATGTAGCGAGTCATCTGCTTCTTACTCTTTACACATTTAAATTAACTGATTAAAACTAGTCAAGTCAAATGTATTTATAAAGCACATTAAATACAGCTATTACTAAAGTGCTTGACAATAAAAATAAATTCCAGTTATATTAAGATAATAATAATAATAAGTATTATTGTTATTATAATTACTAACATTTATTAAAAGCATCTAAAGAAAAATATGAAACACAAAACAATAAAATAATTAAATCACACTGTGTTAAAAGTCAGTGAAAACAGGTGTGTTTTGTAAGAAATTTAAAAACTGGAAGTGAAGGGGCCTGTTTCATGTTGGTGGGGTGGGGGTTCAGAGTTTAAGGTCCGCAATTGAAAAAAAAAAAAAAATCTCCTCTGAGCTTCCGCCTGGTTTTTGGTAAAGCAGCTGGTCAGATGATCTCAGCGCCCGAGAAGGAACATAAGGTTGAAGTAGGTCAGTGAGATGACATGCATGAAGCCATCTATACGTTATTGTCAAGACATTTTAACAGAGGGTGAGTGGAGCAAGAACTATTGGGTTTTAACGGCAGATAAATCTGACAATCATCAGCATAACAATGAAAAGGAAGACCATGCTTCCACAGGATAGACCCTAAAGGGAGCAGATACAGTGAAAACAGAAGGGGTCCAAGAATCGAGCCCTGCGGAACCCCACAGGAAAGAGGCGGTGAAGCAGATAACACATTACCAACATTAACACAAAAGCTCCTGCCACTCAGATAAGAAAGGAACCACTAATGATCCCATCCCAGTGTTCAAACCGCGATATAAGGATACGTCGTCAAGGTCAACAGCGGTAAGGTCCAGGAGTACAAGCATCACAAACAGACCAGAGTCATTTACCAACAGAATGTTGTTACAAACACTTACTAAAGCTGTTTCTGTGCTGTGTAATTGTTTAAAACCAGACTGACAGAGCTCAAAACTAGTCTGTGTTTTACTCCTTCCAATCAAGCAAACCTGTTTCTCCTCCTGCGTGTTCGCTTGACACTTCCCTGATTCAGCCTCCTGAGCAGCATCGTGTTCCTTGGGAAAATGTGCCTACAAGGAGTTATTTTCTGTGGCTTCGCTGGGCGAGCAAACGGACCACACCTCCCGAATCAGCCGACGTGCAGCCGCTGAGTGACAACGTAATGAACAGCGACAACGCTCTCTTGTCTAACTATCATCTTTATTAGGATCTGCCCACGACGCAAACAGCGGCGTTGACTCCGAGGGATGTTACTGAGGCTGAAGACTTCTCGTTTTCGTTTAATTAGGACAGCAGCCAGGTCGTCTGCAGTGTGCCGACTTGTTGTGTGGTGGAAGTACACAACACAGCCTCGGGGCTTCAACAGAACACCAGCACAGATGCACACTTTCCTTTTGCAGATTAGACACTTCTAAGTGCAGCAGTTTGTCAGTCTGCGGTGGATCCACGGTGCCTTTTACCAGAAGCCGTGCACCTCATTTCACTCGGGGAGTCTTCCTCATTTATGAGCATACGGATGAATGATGTGGTGAGAAATGTCAAACTCTTGGCTTCGGTGGCTGCAAAGCGCTGGAATGAGCGAGATGCAATGTTTATTCCTCCAAAAGAAGTTTTCACTGTTACTTAGCAAAAGTTCCTTGTTTAATGTGTTTAAAAGGCCTAAAATTTAATTTCTATTTAAAACCAATTTGGATTGAACAAAACCATATTTAACAGGGAAAAGGGTGTTTTTCTGGTTAATGCTTCTTTTTTCAGTATCATCAGGTACTTTATCACTGAGCTTATTATCATCATGATGGGAGATATTTGAAAGTTAAGTGTATTTAGTGTAAACTGTAACATCATTTGAACAACTTTATGTCAAGGTAATCACAGCAGATGCTCTTCAGTCTCCACAGTGGAAAATAAAAAAGGAATGATGCGGTTCTTCTAAAATGATTAAAGTTTTTTTTAATGGAAGCTCTTCAAGTGTGAAAAGTTTAAACCTAACAAGTTCGACCTGAGTCGATTATGCAGGTTAAGGGTTGATTACTTTTGTTGAGCGTCTTAAAATGTTCCTGTCCCACTTGAACTTGACTTCCAGTGCACTTTGTCTGAATTCAGCATCTCTCTCATTATTATTTTACACATAATGAGAGAAATAAAAGATAGCAGCAATAATTAGAACAAAAGGTCTTTCTATGGAGTCATTCTTGATTTAGATTTTGTTCATTATTTGACGTTTCTACACACTACGATCTTTGTATTCTGCTTCGATTTTTCCTTTCATTTACATTAAAAAACAACGTGGCTGCACGTCTTTGCTTCATTATGTGAATATATTTTTGTCCCCTGTCGCAGAGCCATAAGTGTGGGAATTAAAAATACTCTCTGTTTGTCCATCATTCCCTGAATGTTGTGAGCAAGATCACTTGAAAAATAAGCAAAGTTTCAACTTCAGCTGAACGTGTGGAAATGCAGACGTGTTTGTCTGTTTGTGTGACGAAGTTCACATTTATCCTTTTTATTATCGTTTAAAAAAACCACTGACATTTCCTGTCTCTCAGCTAAAGTTTCCCCACCCTCAACCTGAGCAGAAACCTTATCATACAAAACAATTTAAAGCCTGTGTGTGTGTGGCCTTTAAATGTCACTCTCCACCTGTTTTGAGTAGGAGGGAGCATTTTTTGGCTAAAGTGTCCAATTACCCATATTTTACGGTGTATAGGTCGCACCTTTTTATGTTTTATTTCAAGGTCTGCGACCTATATATGGTTTGTTATCACTTTCGGCGAAACAAATTTTTAAATCCAGCTCATTTCACAATTACGTTCATTTATTAAGGAAAAGTTCAGCTCAGACACATATTTGCTATAATTTTTATCAAACAAATAATTGTTTTTAAGTGTTAATCTTCTTAAAAGCCTTGCTGTGCGCTCCTGTGGCAGACATTTGCAGCAGAGCTAAACGTAGGTGCGACCTATCTAGGGATTTTTCCAATCTATTGGTGATAATTGGACAATGCGACCTATACACCGGTGCGACCTATACACCAGAAAATACGGTATTCTAGTTCTGCAGGGAGCTGTGGGTGTTTCAGGTGTTTGTTTTCTGAAAACATCCACTTCAGAGAGGAGGTCTGGATCCATTTCAGCCGGGAAGCCTCCCTTTGTGTTCTCAGCTGTGAGCGCAGCCATCCATCCATCCATCCATTTTCTTCCGCTTATCCGGGGTCGGGTCGCGGGGGTAGCAGCCTAAGTAGGGAGGCCCAGACTTCCCTCTCCCCAGCCACTTGGAGCAGCTCCTCTGGGGGAATCCCAAGGCGTTCCCAGGCCAGCCGAGAAACATAGTCCCTCCAGCGTATCCTGGGTCTTCCTCTGGGTCTCCTCCCGGTGGGACATGCCCGGAACACCTCACCAGGGAGGCGTCCAGGAGGCATCCTAACCAGATGCCCGAGCCACCTCAACTGGCTCCTCTCGATGTGGAGAAGCAGCGGCTCTACTCCGAGTCCCTCCCGGATGACTGAGCTTCTCACCCTATCTCTAAGGGAGAGTCCAGCCACCCTGCGGAGAAAACTCATTTCAGCCGCTTGTATCCGAGATCTTGTTCTTTCGGTCATAACCCAAAGCTCATGACCATAGATGAGGGTGGGAACGTAGATCGATCGGTAAATTGAGAGCTTTGCCTTTTGACTCAGCTCTCTCTTCACCACGACAGACCGGTACAGCGCCCGCTTCACTGCGGACGCTGCACCTATCCGCCTATCGATCTCACGCTCCAGTTTTCCCTCATTCGTGAACAAGATCCCGAGATACTTAAACTCCTCCACTTGGGGCAGGACCTCCTCCCCGACCCGGAGAGGGCACGCTACCCTTTTCCGGCTCAAGACCATGGCCTCGGATTTGGAGGAACTGATCCTCATCCCGGCCGCATCACATTCAGCTGCAAACCGCTCCAGCGAAAGCTGTAGATCACGAGCTGATGAAGCCAATAGGACCACATCATCTGCAAAAAACAGAGAAGCGATTCTAAGGCCACCAAAACGGATCCTCTCAACACCTTGGCTGCGCCTAGAAATTCTGTCCATAAAAGTTATAAACAGAATCGGTGACAAAGGGCAACCTTGGCGGAGTCCAACTCTCACCGGAAACGAGCCTGACTTACTGCCAGCGATGCGGACCAAGCTCTGACACCGGTCGTACAGGGACCTAACAGCCCATATCAAAGGGCCTGGTACCCCATACTCCCGGAGTACCGCCACAGAACCCCCCGAGGGACGCGGTCGAATGCCTTTTCCAAGTCCACAAAGCACATGTAAACTGGTTGGGCAAACTCCCACGCACCCTCCAGGACCCTGTTGAGGGTGTAGAGCTGGTCTAGTGTTCCACGACCAGGACGAAAACCACACTGCTCCTCCTGAATCCGAGGTTCGACTATCCGACGGACCCTCCTCTCCAGAACCCCTGAATAGACCTTACCAGGGAGGCTTAAGAGTGTGATCCCTCTATAGTTGGAACACACCCTACGGTCCCCCTTTTTGAATAGGGGAACCACCACCCCAGTCTGCCAATCCAAGGGAACTGCCCCCGATGTCCACGCGATATTGCAGAGTCGCGTAAGCCAACACAACCCCACAACATCCAGAGCCCTAAGGAACTCAGGACGAATCTCATCCACCCCCGGAGCCTTGCCACCGCGGAGCTTTTTAACCACCTCGGCGACCTCAGCACCAGAGATTGGAGAGCCCGACCCAAAGTCCCCAGGCTCCGCTTCCTCAGTGGAAGACGTGCCAGTAGGATTGAGGAGGTCTTCGAAGTATTCCGCCCACCGACTCACAACATCCCGAGTTGAGGTCAACAGCACGCCATCCCCACCATAAATGGTGTTGGTCGCGTACCGCTTTCCCCCCCTGAGACGCCGGATGGTGGACCAGAATCGCCTCGAAGCCGTACGGAAGTCATTCTCCATGGCCTCTCCGAACTCCTCCCACGCCCGAGTTTTTGCCTCAGCAACCACCCGAGCCGCATGCCGCTTGGACTGCCGGTACCTATCTGCTGCTTCCGGGGTCCCACAGGCCAAAAAGGCCCAATAGGACTCCTTCTTCAGCTTGACAGCATCCCTCACCGCCGGTGTCCACCACCGGGTTCGAGGGTTGCCACCACGACAGGCACCAACAACCTTGCGGCCACAACTCCGATAAGCTGCCTCGACAATAGAGGCGCGAAACATGGCCCACTCGGGCTCAATGTCCCCCGCCTCCCTCGGAACGTGTTCAAAGCTCTCCCGGAGGTGGGAGTTAAAGCTCCGTCTTACGGGAGACTCTGCCAGACGTTCCCAGCAGACCCTCACAATACGTTTGGGTCTGCCAGGTCTGACCGGCATCCTCCCCCACCATCGGAGCCAACTCACCACCAGGTAGTGGTCAGTTGACAGCTCCGCCCCTCTCTTCACCCGAGTGTCCAGGACATGCGGCCGCAGATCAGATGAGACGACAACAAAGTCGATCATTGAACTACGACCTAGGGTGTCCTGGTGCCAAGAGCACATATGGACACCCTTATGCCTGAACATGGTGTTCGTTATGGACAATCCATGACGAGCACAGAAGTCCAACAACAGAACACCACTCGGGTTCAGATCAGGGGGGCCGTTCCTCCCAACCACACCCCTCCAGGTCTCACTGTCATTGCCCACGTGAGCGTTGAAGTCCCCCAGCAGAACAAGGGAGTCCCCAGGAGGCGCACCCTCCAATACCCCCTCCAAGGACTCCAAAAAGGGTGGGTAATCTGCGCTGCCGTTCGGCGCATAGGCACAAACAACAGTCAGAGCCCGTCCCCCCACACGTAGGCGAAGGGAGGCTACCCTCTCGTTCACCGGGGTGAACCCCAACGTACAGGCACCAAGATGGGGGGCAACAAGTATGCCCACTCCTGCTCGGCGCCTCTCACCAGGGGCAACTCCAGAGTGGAAGAGTGTCCAACCCCTCTCAAGGAAACTGGTTCCAGAGCCAGAGCCATGCGTTGAGGTGAGTCCGACTATTTCTAGCCGGAACCTCTCAACCTCACACACTAGCTCAGGCTCCTTCCCCACCAGAGAGGTGACATTCCATGTCCCAATGGCCAGCTTCTGTAGCCGAGGATCAGACCGCCAGGGTCCCCGCCCTCGGCCACCACCCATTCCACAATGCACCCGACCCCTTTGGCCCCTCCCACAGGTGGTGAGCCTATGGGAAGGGGGACCCACGTCTCCTCTTCGGGCTGTGCCCGGCCGAGCTCCATGGGTGAAAGCCCGGCCACCAGGCGCTCGCCAACGTGCCCCTCCTCCGGGCCTGGCTCCAGAGTGGGGCCCCGGTGACCCGCGTCCGGGCGAGGGAACATTGTTTCCATTTATATTATTCATCATAAGGGGTCTTGTGGGCTGCGCTTTGTCTCGTCCCTCACCTAGGACCTGTCTGCCTTGGGTGACCCTACTAGGGGCATAAAGCCCCTGACAGCATAGCTCCTAGGATCATTGGGACACTCAAACCCCTCCACCACGGTAAGGTGGCCGCCCAGGGAGATATTCTGGTGAGCGCAGCCTTTACTCAGAAATCACTGCAGAGCGATTTTACGGTTTTGTTGGGTTACGGACGGTCTGCTTTAAAAGGATTTGTACGTGATCTTTTGGGTAATAGAACGATTGTGAGTCACAAAATCTGCATCTCGTTTCAAAAACCGAGGTCAAGCTGTTGGAGATCACAATAAATCACTATAGGAACGTAAACCAGTAGCTGGAATAAAGTGCATATTTTAAAAGCTAATTTGCCTTTAATCACCAGTTGAGGCTCATCCTGTCTTGGTAATTTAGCACAACGGCTGCAGAGAGACGCCTTTTCCCCAGAGCTGCTCTGCCTTTCTTATTAAAATCTTTGAATGTGGCTTCCTCCCGCACCGTTTCAATTATCTTTACCAAAAAGACATAACCAATAATTATAATTACAAGCTTGTAGAGTTGCTGGTGATCACCCTGTTGATTGTCCAGAAACGCTGCTATTTTTAAGCTTTTGCTAAGGAAATAGGTTTGAACTTTGCATTAGTTAACGTCTCGTTCTGCATAAAAACCAGATTATTAACAGTAACACTGTAAGACTTGGCTTCTTTCTAATTTAACAGTCCACAGAGCAGAAATGACCTCAAATACGCCTCACAGATGTTCATGCCCAACAATACAAAAGATGAAAAACAGTAAATAACGGTAATAAAAGCGTCCCTTTCTACAGGCACAAATTCAAAAGGATGGATTTCCGCATCATTCTCCAAATCTTCTGCTTGGCACGCTCCTCCCCTGGCATCTCTCTTAAGCTGAGTTCACATTAAATCTGCACTAAAACTCCAGACAAAGCTCAGATAAAAATTTAAAAAACAGGCAGATAACCACTGAGCGCACAGTGGGAGATTCATTTAGCATTAATGTGCACCAGACTGAAACCTCTGCTTTGACTCAGTAAAACTGGGTACTTCAATGTTTTTTTTAAAGCTTTATGCAGAACCAGCGCTACATAAACAAAAGGACTTTTGCATCTTACTTTTCTGCCCCATTTCTTTAAGGAGCTGCAGGAACTGAACATGATTAAGAACAGTGGAATGTGACTTACTGGGACGTCCTGCACTGGAGACACAACGTAGCGAATAACCGCGAGAAATAAATAAAGACAGCCAGTGGGATTTTGCAAAACACATAAGTATCACCCTCCGTCTGCCTTTCATGTCAATGGTTTGGTCTAAAACCATCACATTGAGAAATAAAGCTGCAGTTCTGGTCAAACTTTAAATAAAGTCTTACACACAATAGACTTCACCCTCAGTATGTGTTGGGAAAGACTCTCAGCTACTGCCACGTCATATTTTAGCTCATGCTCTGTAAACCTGACTGAATGAAAGCGTGTTTGTGTTTTCTGTCAATCTGTGAGAATCTCAGGCCGCCTGCAGCTTCTGGGACTCGACAGCATGTTGGAGATGAACTTGGAGGAGGCTCGTACACACGGACCAGTGGAATGCCCACTAAGCTGTCCATTTTTGATCTTGACGGTTCCAGCAGGACTCAAGGCT
>JBBPBX010101533.1:0-12180 GCA_038048925.1 Garcialebias charrua
AACGTTAGCATGCGGCGGCTAATAGCTTCACATTGTCCGTGTCAAGGCCCAGGGGTTCTGTGTTTATCTGTGACTCATCACATCAAACTGAAGGTTAAGTCTCAAAGTGTTTACTAGAAAAAATAGCCTAATTAGAATAACCTACAAAAGTATTCAGACCAAATGTTAATAAATGATTGTGATTTTATAACTGTACTGTATATCATATCTCTGGAGCTGCTCATTTTAGGAATCATCAATGTAAAAAAGGTGTTGAGGTAATTATGACCAAATGTAACTTAATTGTCAGTTTGATGTGAAGAAAAGTTTTTTGTTTACAATATAAATGAAGCTTCACAATACTGTATGAGGAACAACCGTGACCCGACCTATGTCATACCTGGGAGCGAGAGCAGGTGGGGGAGGGGTGTCAAAAACATTGGATGAGATTTTTTTTCACTTTGCAAATTCTAAATTTAAGTTAGAATGACATTTTTGACTTGTGAAAATTTCTCAACAAGCTTATTTTACGCTTTTCATTAGATTACTATTAGCTTAAAAACACTTTTCATTTCTCCTTTAAGGTGCCTGTCGTTTCATAAGCGACTTGTTTTATAATCAGTACCATGAAGTAAAGCATTACTAGCAGGAAGTAGTTTTCTGTTCAGAAATACTTGATTGAATGAATACCAACAAATTCTGAGTGAAGCTGTGGTAAAAAAAGAACAAATTCGTGTTTCTCCTTTAAATGCTCATCTTTAACCTGCTCCTTGCATCTGAACGACACTAATGGACCCACAGAACAAAGATTAACATTAGTAGGGAGAGTGATTTGCAGGTGAGTGTAGCCCATGAAACAGCAGCTCACTACAGTGTAAACATTCCAACAGTTTAGTTTGGACTGAGAAAGTCTGACAGAACGAGAAGTGAAACAGCTTTAAAAAAACGGAGAGCTCCAGTCGCCGTTAAAAGAAGCAAAGCGTCTTGGGACGCTCCGGGACAAGCTGCCTTACAGTTTCATCTCACCGGACCCCTGCCTGCCTCTTACAGAAGCTCTGCCGTTAAACGGCCCTACTAACGATGCCTGAAGCGTAACGCTCACGCCACCGCCTGGGTTCACTCCCCTCTCACTCCAGATGTTTTATGAGTCTTTCAAGAACTCTTTAATGTGATTTTACTGTCAACTTTAGGCTGGACTCACTGAAGACGCGTTTCAGACACATACCAGCTCTTTAAGCTGAACTCTGGTGTGCCGCAGGCACCAGAACTCGGACCTGACTTTTTTCAACTCCAATTCATGTCTGAGGACATGGAGGTCGATTCAGTGAAAATTTGCCTTTATGAAATGGAGTTTAATGTGCAAAGCTTTTAAGATCTAGAGATTTAAAGATTTTATATTTGTGCCATGATGGAACTGTATTCAACGGTTGTACAGATGTGTAAAAAAAAAAGTGCCCACAAAATGACGGTCAGCGACCAGAGGAGGAAGCTGGTCTGTGTGCATGCACAAGCCTGTTGAAGTGCAAAGATTGTGTTTCAATGAGTGCCATATATTTTAAGAAAATAATCGTTTTTACTGTTGTCTCCTTCCTGTTCGATCAGAGAAAACCTCCAGAGAAACATTCAGATGCAGAGTCATGGAGGTTTAAACCGAGCTTTGAAGACCCACGTTGGGTAGAAAACAACCCCTGGCTAAATCGGCCTTGGAGGATAGTCTGAGATCAAATGTGTTCATCTGAGAAACTTTGTCTAAATAATGTTTTTATTTACACTCAGATCTTTTCAGCTTCGATAAAGAAGAGAGACGAGGAAGACAAACTGTCCTCATGCATCACAGTTTCAATGATTTATTGTACACTTGTAATCATTTCAGCTCGAGTTTATCATTGATCAATAAAACTTGTAAACCAGAAAGATGTGCACTGATAAATTAGATCATGTTTTTTAATATTACACCAATAATGGGTTATTTCATCCTAAGTTGGATGGAAATGGATTTTAAAAGATTTTTGAGAGCTTTGTGTTTGAAGTTACTAACTCAAACAAAAAGGATCAGATTTTATTTTTTACCTCCAACTTCAAATGATGCAGCAATCATTGGATGTTTTGACGTTTACCGGTATAATCCTATATATCTACAGGTCCTTCAAAAAAAATTAGCATATTGTGATGAAGGTAATTATTTTCCATAATGTAATGATAAAAATAAAACTCATATATTTTAGATTCATTGCACACCAACTGAAATATTTCAGGTCTTTTATTGTTATACAGATTATTTTGGCATACAGCTCATGAAAACTCAAAATTCCTGTCTCAAAAAATTGGCATATGATGAAAAGGTTCTCTAAAGGAGCTATTAACCTAATCATCTGAATCAACAGAATTAACTCTAAACACCTGCAAAATATTCCTGAGGCTTTTAAAAACTCCCAGCCTGGTTCATTACTCAAAACCGCAATCATGGGTAAGACTGCCGAACTGACTGCTGTCCAGAAGGCCATCATTGACACCCTCAAGCAAGAGGGTAAGACACAAAAAGAAATTTCTGAACGAATAGGCTGTTCCCAGAGTGCTGTATCAAGGCACCTCTGTGGGAAGGGAAAAGTGTGGCAGAAAACGCTGCACAACGAGAAGAGGTGACCGGACCCTGAGGAAGATTGTGGAGAAGGGCCGATTCCAGACCTTGGGGGACCTGCGGAAGCAGTGGACTGAGTCTGGAGTAGAAACATCCAGAGCCACCGTGCACAGGCGTGTGCAGGAAATGGGCTACAGGTGCCGCATTCCCCAGGTCAAGCCACTTTTGAACCAGAAACCGTGGCAGAAGCTCCTGACCTGGCCTACAGAGAAGCAGCACTGGACTGTTGCTCAGTCGTCCAAAGTACTTTTTTCGGATGAAAGCAAATTTTGCATGTCATTCGGAAATCAAGGTGCCAGAGTCTGGAGGAAGACTGGGGAGAAGAAAATGCCAGAAGTCCAGTGTCAAGTACCCACAGTCAGTGATGGTCTGCCATGTCAGCTGCTGGTGGTCCACTGTGTTTTATCAAGGGCAGGGTCAATGCAGCTAGCTATCGGGAGATTGGAGCACTTCATGCTTCCATTTGCTGAAAAGTTTATGGAGATGAAGATTTCATTTTTCAGCACGACCTGGCACCTGCTCACAGTGCCAAAACCACTGGTAAATGGTTTACTGACCATGGTATTACTGTGCTCAATTGGCCTGCCAACTCTCCTGACCTGAACCCCATAGAGAATCTGTGGGATATTGTGAAGAGAAAGTTGAGAGACGCAAGACCCAACACTCTGGATGAGCTTAAGGCCGCTATCGAAGCATCCTGGGCCTCCATAACACCTCAGCAGTGCCACAGGCTGATTGCCTCCATGCCACGCCGCATCGAAGCAGTCATTTCTGCAAAAGGATTCCCGACCAAGTATTGAGTGCATAACTGAACATAATTATTTGAAGGTTGACTTTTTTCAAATTCAAGATCTTTTTTATTGAAATTTTTCCTTTTTTTTCAAACAACAACAACGACGACGTCAACAACAACAACAACAACAACGGGAGAAAAAAACAACAGTCAATTTGAGTTGTAACATGTACATTATAATCCACACCAAAGGGAGAAAAAAAGAAAATAAAAAAAATAATAATAACATAGAAAATAATCCTTACCCAATCACTGCCAAAAGAAAAGGGAAAGAAGGTAAAATAGCCAAGAGACTGCATTAACCCGAATGAGTTGTGTTGTCAGAGAGACTGGAACAGATTCAGGAAAGGTCCCCAAACATTCTCAAATTTACCCGCTTTCTGTTGGAGTGTGAATCTGATTTTCTCCAGCTTTAAACAGGACATGATGTCAGCCAACCACTGAGCGTGAGTGGGTGGAGAACGGTTCTTTCCACCTAAGCAAAATAGCTCGTCTGGCCAGGAGAGAGGTGAACGATATTACATGTTGTTGGTTTTTATTTAGGTTTGTCATGCCCTCTACAAGACCAAACAGAGCAATCAGTGGGTCAGGGTTCAGGCGTGTATCTAGTACACGTGATAAAGTCTGAAAGATTTCCCGCCAATATTTGTTCAGAGATGGGCAAAACCAAAACATATGGGAGAGAGAGGCTTCAGCATGTTTACATCTCACACAGTATGGGCTGACATCAGGATACATAAGAGGACAATTTCAGTTTAGAGATGTGAGCTCTGTGCACCACTTTAAATACAACACAACATTGGCGACGAGGATCGACGAGAATCGACGAGGATGGCTCTTTCTGTGCCTTTGCCTGCTCCGTTCATGCCGTTCCCAGGTGAACCGACGATACCGTTTCCAACGTGGCTAAAAATGTTCGACAACTACATGCTAGTGATAGCCGCGTCGGGAGATGGCTGGCCTGATGCCAGAAAGCGCGCGGTTCTACTCCATGCGTTGGGTACGGAAGGACAAAGACTTTTCTACAGCCTGCCGAATACCGGGACCACGTTCGCTACTGCTATTACTGCTCTTAAAGAACATTTCGTCCCGAAGGTGAACGTCATTGCTGAACGTCACAAGTTTCGACAACGTGTACAACGGCCGGATGAAAAGGTACAACAATTCTTAGCTTCTCTGCGTGAGTTAGCTGCCACATGTGACTTTGGAAACATGGAGGAACAAATGCTACGTGATCAACTGATAGAGCGTGTTGCTAATAATCGAATCAGAGACAGACTGTTACTCGAACCGGAGCTAACTCTTGCTAAAGCTACAACGTTGGCGCTACAAATTGAGAGTGGATTAAGAGATGCTAACGTACTTTCTGATGCTACCGCTGCTAGCATTTCTGTTCCCGTGAGGGCTGTACTGTCTGATGCTAACGCTGCTAACGCTTCAGCTCCCGTGAGGGCCGTACAAAGACAGCCGAAGTCAAGCCGCCGCTGGGACGCGAGGAGGACGCCGCGGGACCATGCTACTTCCACGACTCAACTTGCTGCTACTACACGCCGTTCCTGCTTCCGCTGTGGATCCTTCGACCATCTTGCTAACAACCCTGCATGCCCTGCTGCTAAAACAACATGCAACCAGTGTGGTAAAATGGGTCATTTTTCACGTGTTTGCCGTTCGACTCAAAAGGAGGTACGTGAAGTCGTCGTTAATGAAGCCACGGTTCTTTACATGAACAATGCTGTACAAGACAAGATTCTCTGCACCGTTCAAGTGACTGTTAATGGACGACGTACAGATGTTGAGCTGATTGTGGATACAGGCTCATCAGTGTCCATTATACCAGAAGAGATCTACCACACCTACTTTTATGACTGTGTACTAACTGAACCTACAGTTACTCTTGTTACTTATGCAAAAGAGAAAATTGCTGTGAAAGGGTGCTTAAAAGCTACTATTTCTCATGATGGTATTTCTACTGAAGGTACTCTTATTGTTGTTCAGTCAGGTGCTGCCCTGCTGGGTTTAGATTTATTCCAAGCATTACAAATGAAGCTTGAGGGACGACAAATTGTTACTGCTAATGCTACTTCTCCTACCTCTATGGTTCAGCCAGCTTTAACAAATACTGCTTCTGATCATTCTCCAGGAATGTCAGTTCGGGAAGTTGGTTATGCTAAAAACTTCATACATAAAGTACAGATGTTGCCAAATGCTGTTCCAGTGCAACAAAAACTCAGGAGACTTCCATTTTCAGTACGACAAGCTGTGTCGGAAGAGATCAAAGATCTCCAGGAGAAGGGTATCATTGAACGTGTTGATGCTTCTCCGTGGGTTTCTCCCATAGTTGTGACACAGAGAAGAGATGGAGGAAAGCCTCGCATATGTGTGGATCTGCGAGAGCCTAACAAAGCAATTGTTGCTGATTGTCATCCATTACCGCACATAGATGAATTGTTTTCAAATCTTCGAGGGGCTACTGTTTTTTCTACGATTGACTTAGCTTCTGCATACCACCAAATGCCTCTGCATCCTGAAAGTCGTGATATTACTGCATTCATCACTCATGATGGACTTTTTCGTTTCTGCAGAGTCCCTTTTGGTTTAGCCTCTGCCCCGTCAGCGTTTCAGAAAATGATGTCGATCATTCTTACAGGCTTACCAGGTGTACAAGCATACCTGGATGACATCATCTGCTTTGGTGTCACACAAGAAGACCATGATAAACATTTACGGAGAGTACTTCAAGCTCTAACTGATGCTGGACTTACATTAAACATGCAAAAATGTAAATTCAGTCAGTCTTCCCTAAATTATCTGGGTCACACCATTTCGAGGGAAGGTCTTCAACCAGATCAGGATAGACTTGCTGCTGTGATTCATGCTCCAGCTCCACATGACCTGTCTTCTTTAAGGTCTTTCTTAGGTCTTGCATCATGGTACAATAAGTTCATTCCAGGCTTTGCAACGGTTGCTGAGCCACTACGTGAGGTGCTCAGAGAGTGTACAGATTCCACTTTCAAGTGGACTACAGAAGCTCAGTCTAGCTTCACTTCACTGAAGGACTTGATTGTAAATTGTCCTGCCTTAGCTCTGTACCACCCTGATTTGCCAATTTACGTTACTACTGATGCGTCAGATTATGGTTTAGGCGCTGTGTTAACACAGCTACATCCAGACCAAAGTGAGAGAGTTGTCGCTTTTGCATCAAGAACTCTTTCTCCTGCTGAGCGCAAGTATTCCACGGTTGAACGTGAAGCTCTTGCCTGCGTTTGGGCAGTAGAAAGGTGGAGAACATACCTGTGGGGTCGTCGTTTTGCTCTTCGTACAGACCACCAAGCACTCACCACCTTACTTACTTCTAAAGGTGCTGGCCGTGCTGGATTGAGAATTGCTAGATGGTCTGCGCGACTTCTCTGCTTCACGTATGACATTACTTACCGTCCAGGACATCAAAATGTCATGGCTGACTGTTTGTCTCGATTACCATTACCGGCTGGAGATGAGGCAACAGAGGAACCTGACATGATTGCTGCTGTGTTTAAAGAGGCACTGTGTGCTATTTCTCTGGCAGAGTTTACTACTGCAAGTGAAACCTGTCCAGAACTGTCACTATTGCGCAACCAGATTGAAAAAGGTTGGCCCAAAGTTAAAAGAGGTCTTCCAGAGAACCTTGCTCCTTACTTTCAAATTCGAAATGAGTTGTCAGTCCATGGTTCACTAGTACTACGACTTGCAGATCGTTTAGTTGTTCCTGCTTCACTGCGTGCCAGGGTTGTTGATTTGGCACATGAAGGACATCAAGGCATTGTCCGTACAAAGCAGAGACTGCGTGAACTTTTTTGGTGGCCAGGTCTGGATCAATTTGTACATTCTGTCATTGCTTCCTGTGTTAATTGCCAGTTCAGTGATAAGGTTGCAATAACTAATACTGCTCCACTTACTCCTGTTGAATTTCCTAGCAAACCATGGGAAAAAGTTGCAATAGACATTACAGGTCCGTTTGAAAATGCTAAATGGGACTGCCGTTATGCTATTGTGCTAACAGACTACTACAGCAAATGGCCTGAGGTTGCATTCGCTCCTACTGTTACTACAGATGTAATAATACGGGTTTTAAACACTGTGTTCAGTAGGGAGGGTAATCCGATGTATCTTGTTTCAGATAATGGTACTCAGTTTACTTCGCATGCGTTTACTACTTTTCTGAGAGAGAGAGAGATACAGCACTTAAAGTCAAGTGTATATTATCCCAGAGCAAATGGTGCTGTGGAAAGATTTAACAGAGTGCTTAAAGACTGCATACAAACAGCTGAAAGAAGTCACAGCTCATGGAAAGAAGCTGTCACTGAATTCCTTCACAACTACCGAGCTACTCCGCATGCAACTACCGGAGCTACTCCATTTGAACTACTGAGGAACAGAAAGATGCGTACCAAGTTAAACATACTCCCAGTAGAACTGAAGAGCAAAAGCCAAGCTCAAATACAACAGAGGGTGAAACAAAAGCAAAACAAAATGAAGGAATATACTGACAAGAAAATGAGAGCTAAAGTACCAACATTCAACGTGGGTGACACGGTTCGTGTTCGCAGACCGGATCACGTTTCCAAAGGATCTTCCAGATTCACAGAACCACGTACTGTAATGAAGAAAGTTGGACCAAATACTTTCTTACTGAGTGATGGGCGCAAGTGGAATGCTTCAAAACTTGCACTCTTCCCAAAACAAATCTTACGTGCTGCAGAACAAAATGATGATACTGTACTCGATGCATATGCACTGCCAGGAAATACTGATGAACCGCTTGCTGTGTTAAGAAGAAGTCAAAGAGATAGAAATGCACCAAGCTGGTTGTCAGGTTTTGTAAGTTAGAGTGAAAAAAGTGTAAACTATTCCTGTTCATACTGTTCTGTAAGACAAGTAAATTTACTACTGTTCATACTGTAATGCAAAGGGTTAACAGGGTAAACTTTCATATTACTGTTGGCTTACAGAAATAATAATTTGATTACTTTGATTTTCTGCTGTCAGATTACTGTACAAATTTACATGTAAGTAATTGTTTCAGGAAAAGGGAAATGTTATGTCCTGCAATTGCATAAGACTGACAGCAGGGGGAACCTCCGAGTAGGGAGAGAACAGGATGTGTGGAGGAGAGAAGAAGAGGTTGGAAGAAGTTAAATAAAGCATGGTGTTATGAAGTCAGCTCCGTCTACAGTACTCTGATTCTACACCTACATATTAGCAACAACACAACACAGTGTCTAGCACAGAGAGAACTGGAGCTCACCAGTTTGAGTATGGAGGTCCAAGAGTCCTCTGAAATAGAGGAGCCGAGATCCTCTTCCCAAGCAGCTTTGATTTTATCTGAGGAAGCACGCTTCAAATCCAATAGTTTACTGTAAATGAATGAAATGGACTGTTTTTTATTTGGGTCTAAAGAAAGAATAGTGTCAACAATACTGCTATCAGTTGAAATGGAGAGGTTGGACAAATGAAGAGTAATAAAGTGCCGTATTTGGAGATACCTAAAAAAATTGGACTGGGGAAGACTAAATTTTTCACATAGTTGTTGAAATGAAGCTAAAGTGTTATTGAGAAACAAGTCATTGAAGCGTACTATACCCCTTCTTTGCCATTCTTTAAAAACAGAGTCCTGAGATGAGGGTTTGAAAAGTTGGTTAGACATAATAGGACTATAAAGAGAGAGACTAGAGAAATCAAAATATTTACGAAATTGTGCCCAGATTTTTAGTGAGTGTTTTATAACTGGATTTATAACAGTTGTAAGTGGTGGAAGCGGGAGTGAGGATCCCAAGAAAGCCACGGAGGACCATTTCCCAGAACACTGTGACTCCATCTCTACCCAGTCAGGGCTGTCAGGCCTGTTGTAATAGAATGACCAGAATGCTAGACAGTGCAAGTTTGCTGCCCAATAATAAAAGCGGAAATTTGGAAGGGCAAGACCGCCTGCGGCCTTAGTTTTTTGGAGATGTGTCTTATTTAAGCGTGGACGTTTTCCTTGCCACAGATATGATGAAATGATGGAATCTAACTGAACAAAGAATGAACCAGGGATAAAAACAGGAATATTTTGAAAAAGATATAAAAACTTAGGTAAAGTGACCATCTTGACTGAGTTAATACGGCCTGTGAGGGAAATGGAAAGCGGTGACCATCGGGATAATGCCTGCTTTGTCTGATTCAACAGAGAGACAAAGTTTTCTTGATATAAATCTTTATACCTCCTCGTAACTGTAACACCCAGGTAAGAGAATTTTGTCTTCTCAATTTTAAGAGGCCATTTACCAAAGTCAAGAGTCTGCGCCAGGGTATTGACAGGGAAAATTACACTTTTACTCAGGTTTAATTTGTAACCAGAATTTATTCCAAATTCCTCAAGTAATGATAAAACGGAGGGCAGCGTGTCAGTCGGATGAGAAATGAAAAGTAAAAGGTCATCAGCATAAAGGGAGACCTTGTGCTCCATATCGCCTCTCCAGATTCCTGAAATTGTGTCACAGGACCGCAAAGCAGTGGCAAGAGGTTCAATTGCCAGGTCAAAGAGCATAGGGCTCAGTGGGCATCCCTGGCGAGTTCCTCGATGTAGACTGAAGGGTTTTGATATCTGAGAGTTGGTACGAATGGTTGCGGTGGGATGTGAATAAATTAATTGCACCCATGTAATGAAATTGGGGCCAAAACCAAATTTGTCAAGAACATTAAACAAGTAGTCCCATTCAACCCGATCAAATGCTTTCTCTGCATCAAGGGAAATAACACACTCAGGAACAGTATCCGAAGGAGAATAAATAATGTCCAAAAGGCGTCTGACATTAAAAAAGGAGTGCCTGCCTTTAATGAATCCAGTCTGGTCTTTTGATATGATGAAAGGAAGGATCTTTTCCAACCTTTGAGCAAGAACTTTGGCTAAAATTTTGGCGTCTGTATTTAAAAGGGAGATTGGTCGATAAGAGGAACAGTGAGTTGGGTCTTTTCCTTTCTTTGCAATGAGGGTAATGCAGGCCTCTAAAAAAGATTTCGGAAGGGATCCTTGGTCAAATGACTCTAAGAGAACCGAGTGTAGGAGTGGGGAAAGTAATGAAGAAAATTTCTTAAAAAATTCAGCAGGGAAGCCGTCAGGACCCGGACATTTGCCAGACTGCATTACCGATACAGCTGACACAATTTCTGTCAGGGATATTGGGATCTCCAGTGCATCTTTCAGGTTGGGTGTGAGTTTTGGCATGTTGGTCTTTTCGAAAAACTGAGAAGATAAATTCTTGTTGGTTTGGGATTCTGAAGTATATAAATGGGAATAAAAGTCCTTAAATGCTCTGTTAATTTGTAAATGATCTAGAGTTGTGGTGCCGTTCTCTAATTGGATCTTAGGGATGATTTGTTTAGCCATGGCACCCTTCAACTGATTTGCCAGTAGTTTTCCTGACTTTTCTCCATGTATGTAAAATGATGATTTACTTTTCAAAAGTGATTGTTCTATTGAGTATGTAGACAATAAATCAAACTTAGTTTTGAGTTCTACTTTTTTTTTGTACAGATTAGGGCATTTGTTTTGAGCGTATTGTTGATCAATTTCTTTTATCTGCTGGGCTAAATCAGTTCTTTCTTTTTGAGATTTTTGCCTCAGCCGGGCGGTATATGAAATGATTTGTCCCCTAAGATAGGCCTTAAGGGTATCCCAAACTGTTGACAGTGGGATCCCAGGAGTTCTGTTTATGGATAGAAAGAAGGTTATTTCTTTTTCTATAAATGTAACAAAATCATTGTTTGACAGTAACGTTGAATTGAATCTCCACTGTCTACTCCTTATAGGAATGTCAGGGAGGGACAAAGACAGAGTGACAGGTGCATGGTCTGAGATGACAATACTGTGGTAGTCACAGCCACGGACAGAGGGAAGAAGTTTGTTGTCCATGAAAAAGTAATCGATCCTCGAGTATGAATGATGAACATGAGAAAAAAAAGAATATTCTCTCTCAGCTGGGTGTAAAAAACGCCATACATCGCACAGGCCATACTTAGATAGAAAGGCACGAATAGTGTGGGACGACCTGCTGGCTGTGGCAGGGTTTGTAGAGGATCTGTCCAAAACTGGGTCCAACCAGCAATTCAAGTCACCACTGAGTATCAATGAGTATGTGTTTAGGTCCGGGAGCAGTGAGAATAATTTCTCAAAGAAACCAACATCATCCGTATTTGGGGCATAAACGTTAACTAGCACTACTGGTGTGTTGTACAATTTACCGGAAACAATCACAAAACGACCATATTTATCTGAGTTAACTTGAAAAGGTTCAAATGAAATGTCTTGACTGATGAGGATCGAGACGCCCCGAGCCTTTGCTCGAAATGAGGAATGGAAACTCTGCCCGTGCCATGTTTGCAGTAATCGTTTGCTATCGTCACTTCTAATGTGAGTCTCCTGCAGGAAAGCAATGCCTGTATTTAACTGTTTTAAATGAGAGAGCACCTTCCTTCTCTTGACGGGGTGGTTCAAACCTTTGACGTTCCAGCTTGACAACACCAACTGACCACTCATATTACTAATAATTTGTATAAGAAAGGTAGGTAATACAGTCTAATGTGTTGATGGCTGTGCAGTTCTTGGCAAAGTGAAAGAAAATATAAATTAATGGCAGTGATGGACCCCCCACCCCCCTCCCTTTCCCACCCTGGACAGCTGCAACAGACAGAAGCAGCAAGCTCCATAGAAATTAAAAATAAGTCTCCTGTCTAACTTTTAAACTAGTGCTCC
>JBBPBX010101534.1:0-12180 GCA_038048925.1 Garcialebias charrua
AAATGACTTCTATACAGTCTGAATTTTTTAAATGCATTTTCAAGTAAAATAAAATTTGCTGTGATTTGCAAACATATAGTCACTGCATTGTTTCAGACGGCATGTTTTAGTAAGATTAGCCTAAGCAGTGGAAAGAAGACCTCCTGATGCATGCTTAATAATGCAGGTAGAAAAATATAACAAAGTAAAGTTAGGTCCTCTGCTGTTGTTGCTAGTAGCGCTCAGTCCTTTGTGAATAGGGAGCTTTTCCTTTCCACTGTTGCCTTTGTGCTTGCTCAGGATGGGAGACTGCAACAAAGTAAAGATTCAACAGGTCTGCTAGCTTCCTTAGATATAGAACTTTACTAATTGACTTTTCTGTGTTCCTGTAAAAGTGCCCTGAGACAACTTTGTTGTGATTTGGCGCTATATAAATAAACTGAATTAACATCCTGATGCATGCTCAATAAATGAATTAAATAAATGAACTAAACTGAATTTAATTGAATAGTAAGTGGTCATCAGGGCACTAACTGAGTTTATTGTGTCTCCTCACTGAAGTATTTTGGATAAAAGACAAAATGTTTCAAGAAGAATCCGTCCAGAGCACCTGACTTAAATTTGTTAGATTGGAAGGAAGAGTTGCTCAAAGGCCCCATTGCCCCGGATGTACATGTATTTTTGAAATTCTTGTAAAACAATGAAAAACGTGTGTCCTGAATAGGTAAGAATATACCTGGTCAAAATCTTACAAAAAGGCAAGAACATTCATGCTCAATCATCCAGGTACCAAATCCAAAACCCTTTCCAAAAGGTTTTTTTTTCTTTCACCCTGTAAAAGCATTTTCTTTTCTTTTCTTTTCACATTTAGATTTTAGGCCTCACAATGAAAACAAAGACTATGCATTCCTTGGATTTTATCACCCGCTGTCTTTCATGATAGAGCTTTAAACTAAGATCATCTTATGACGTAGCTGTAGCCATTATGGCCAAACCTTAAATAACCTGGTCAGCTCCAATAACCATTCATACTTGGAGCATTAGTCGATGATTGTCACTTACTACGGCACCAAATCTTATCTCATTATCTGTAAACATACATATGTAAAAGTTTATATAAAACCCGTTCAGTAGTTTTGATATCTCTTACAAAGTTGACTCCAATAGTAGCAAAGTTTCAAAGGATGGTCTTGTGTTGTCAGCTGGCATCCAGAATACCTGCTGAAGGTTACTCACTACTGCCTCCCCAAATTTAGGTCAGTCTGTAAAATTGAGATTTTCCCAGTTATTATGTATGGCAGGGTTGAATAGTAGTGTTGGTTAACAACTAATTGACTGATGGTTGAACTCCAACAGTTGTTCAGTTGTAGACGGAGCTTCAATAATTACTGTAACTTTTCAAAAAGGTCCAGTGGTTCATGATGTATTTTGCTAACAGACAAATGTGCATACAGTACTACACACCCACACAGACAATAAATACAATCTTTATCACCTGCCTTCCACTGTCAGTCATTGAGGATAATGATCATGCTCTCAGGGAGAAAATTAAACAAATATATTTTTAAACTAATTTCTTGATGTTTTCATTGTAATAACAGTAGAACCATGACATTTGCATTGTTTTGTTTCAGCTAAGATCTTATTATGCTTCACAAAAGCTGAGCATCCATCAATGTGGAACAGCCTTCGTATTGATTTAGTTGTCTTTTTAAGGTGATGAGTCTATCTGAATGCTTCTCTGTACAGTGGGTGAGACTCTGCAAAACCATGTTGGTATTCTGGCCAAGCTCCTCCTTACCATCCCCGGAGGAAGTTCATGCATAATGGATTAATTGTTGCTCACATCCACATGTAGAGGGCCTACAGGTTAGTATGCCCAGAGTCTCGTACAACTCAATAGGTCAACCAAATGCCTGTACCCAGCAACATTACTGCAAATCTGTGGAAACAGTTCAATTAGGTCCACAAGTACTTTATGGTCCCCAGTGAGTAAGTGCTAAAGACCCATAATAGGTATCTTTTTGAGCAATGTTCAAAACTAATGCAAGCACGCCGTGCCTTCCTCACTCTATCCCCCCCACACACAAACTTGCATATGTGAAGGCCTGAGTCCCAGCGGAGAATGACTTTGTGAATGTCAATGCGATTCAGTGGTGACAGGGAGCCGTGTCAGCAGTGAAATGGGCTCTATGTTGAGCAGAATGTAATGACTCGCCCGGCAATTGGAATCGAATATGGAACAGCTTCCACTTTGTTGTGACGTGCCGAAGAAGGGTGACAGGCGGACTAGCGAACATGAGCGCCCCCCTCCTTTTCAGCATGCGCTTCCTTAGAAAATGTATTTCCACTCTGTTGTTCTTATTTATGCCAGCTACAATGTTGGAATTCTCTGGGATATTGGTTCTGTCTAAAGCTGAGCGAAAGGCCCAACTCTGCTTCTCTTGTTATACCTGTGTTCTTAGCATTTGGCATTTATCTGCAGAGGGGCCGCAAGACATAGCAGCTTATGGCATTTCCAAAGAACGATGGAGTAAAAGCTGTGTTCAAACAACAGAGAATCACTAACATTCAGACAGGCCTGAGGGTTTGTGGGAAAAAAATAGTTTTCCCAGTGATAAGACTTTCTATATGGTCTTTTTCAGCAACCTCTGGCAGCACAGGAGTGATCACTCTTTTCTAAAATACTGATTTGTAGTTAGAAAGGAAAATTGAATAAAACAAGATTTGAAATGTACCATGTACTTTTTCTGACACATGCAATACAGGAAATATTAAACGAGAACCAGTTTTAGGTCAAACCTACAACAGATACGGGATATCCAACAAAGTTGTCATGTCCTCTGGACATGTCGTCGTCGTCGTCGTCATCATCGTCAATGATGATGATGATGATGATGAAACAGTTTGTCCTTCATCCAAAGGACTTCATCAGTCCAAGGAGCCACAACAAACTCAGTCCCACAAGCAGCACACTCACATAGTGGGCATACCAGTTTGATGGTGATAACGGGCTCGCCCTCTCCCCCGTCAAATCTTCTGAGGCCAACGTGGTTTAAAATCTCATCAGACTGATGGACGTTCTTTGGATGATGGATGAAACGTAAAAATAAATAAATAAATAAAAAACATCCAGAGGTCCCGATTTTGTTGGATTTTTTAAAGGGGACCTCAGATGTATTTTTTAAATTTTTATGGTATTTCTGTGGGATATCCAGACCCTATTCCTTCAATTTAATGCACAAAATAATTATTAGATAATCAATTATACCCTTTTTAATTCTGCCATTTTTAACTTTCGTTTTGAACGACCGGTTTCTTGAAGTCCACGCCCTTCAACGATCTGTTCACGCCCTCTGTAACAGCCAGTATCTGTAATGTGTTGTTGTTTTAAAATTAGCTCTTTTTTTATTACTCATTTGACTTACTGTTAGTGTTAGCTTAAGATAACTTACCGAAACCCGTCTGAGCGCGCCGCAGTTTGCTGCTCCTTTTAGCATTAGACCACCCGAATCCGAAGCTAATGTTAGCTTGTTCCTCTTCCGGTTTTCGCCAGCTCCGCTCGTTGCACGCGATGAGATTTTGGGAGTTATCGCTGTTCCAGTGAAGACAACACAAAGTTCACCAAGTGTCTCCCGTAAATTAATCTGTAAGGAGAAGGTCCTCTTGCTGCGAGCCTGCTGCGAGGCTGCTGCAAGGCTGTACAGTTGAAGCTCCGCTCCATCGCGCCGGAAGAGGGTCCCGTCGAACCCGGTCCTTCCGCCTGTGGTCCGCTCGTTTAATTTTTGCCGGCTGCGCGTTGGCAGCGATCGCAAATACACTAAAAATTGAACTAAAACATAAAAATAACAATTATACTTTATTTATAAAGCCATTTAAAAAAACACAGCTGCAACAAAGTGCTGTACACATGAAATTAAGAACATATAAACAAAAGATGAGATGAAATCATGAAAAACAACAGTCATGTGTTTAATACAGAAGTGGGTTGAGCCTAACCAGGGGTTGCTAGGTGAGGGGCTGGACTCAGGTTTGATCTGATTGGCTGGCGGCTTGTGACGTCAATAAATGCAGGAAGTGTGAATCCTGGTGTATTTATCAAAAATAAATAAATCTACTTAGAGTAAATAAACCACTGGGTGCATTTTTTTGGCACAAGGACTGTTTTTTTATGAAGTAAATACCCAAAGTTTAGTAAAAAAACATTAAAAAGTGAATTTTGCATGTGTGGTCCCCTTTAAAAACTGGATTATTGAGCGTGAACTTCGATGATACTGTATATGTGTACAAAAGGATACTTCAGTGGTCTAGACAGGATTGACACTAAAATTACTTAACCCAGACATTGGTTACAGTTTGAGTTGGAATGTTCAATCAAATGTCTAAAACTGAAATGAAACCAGCGCTCAGTATGCTAACTACCACTGTCATAATTAACGTCACATCATCTGCATAAATACACAAGGAATTACTTGTTTTTTGTGTGACAACACATTTGTTGCATATTTGTTAGAGTTGGACAGTCGTTTTAGAATATTCGAAGTTTAGTTAGAATGGACAAAATTGGAGATTTAATGTTGCATTTAAAACTGTTTTTTTTTTCTTCTTCTTCTATTCGTACTTGGTAGTAACATGATAACGTGTCCCTAACTGTGCCTTTCCAGTCGGGACACTTTTTGTTTTCAAGACCCACAAACCTCCTAACTTGTAGCATTGCAGTGTCTGTTTTTTTTTCCCATTGTAGGAAACAAGTATTTGAACACCCTGCAACTTTGCAAGTTCTCCCTCTTAGAAATCATGGAGGGGTCTGACATTTTCATCTTAGGTACATATCCACTGTGAGAGACAACCTAAAATAAAATTAAAAATCAGAAATAGCAATGTATGATTTTTAAATATTTTTTTATAATTTATTTTTGTGTTACTGCTGCGAATAAGTATTTGAACACCTGTAAAAATCATTCATTCATTCATTCATTCAACCTTTATTTATACAGGCTAGCCTCGTTGAGTCACGGGGACTCATTTACAAGAGGGACCTGTCTCACACCAAACAACCATCCACTCTCACACTCACACCTAGGGTCAATTTAGAGTCACCAATCAGCCTAACAAGCATGTTTTTTGGTCTGTGGGAGGAAACCGGAGTACCCGGAGGAAACCCACGCATGCACGGAGAGAACATGCAAACTCCACCCAGAAAGGCCCCGGACCGGGATTTGAACCAGCAACCTTCTCGCTGAGAGGCAGCAGCTCTACCAGTTGCGCCTCCGTGCAACTGGTTGAGACGTTGTTCCCCAAAATCTTGCAATACATGGCCCCGGTCATCCTCTCCTTAATACAGTGCAGTCGTCCTGTCCCATGTGCAGAAAAACACCCCTGAAGCATAATGCTTCCACCCCCATGCTTCACAGTAGAGACAGTGTTTTTGGGATGGTGCTCATCATTCATTTGTCCTCCAAACACGGCGAGTTGAATTTAGACCAACAAGTTCAATTTTGGTTTCATCTGGTCACATAACTTTATCCCATGACTCCTATGGATCATCCAAATGGTCATGGGCAAACTTAAGACAGACCTGGGCGTGTGCTGATTTAAGCAGGGTAACCTTCCATGCCATGCATGATTTTAAACTATGACATCTTAGTGTATTACCCACAGTAACCTTGGAAACAGTGGTGCCAGCTCTCTTCAGGTCATTGACCAGCTTCTCCCATGTAGTTCTGGGCTGATTCCTCACCTTTCTTAGGATCATTGATACACCACGAGGTGAGATCTTGCATGGGGCCCCAGTACGAGGGAGATTGACAGTCATGTTTATCTTCTTCCATTTTCTAATAATTGCTCCAACAGTTTATCTTTTTTCACCAAGCTGCTTGGCAATTGCCCCGTAGCCCTTCCCAGCCTGGTGGAGGTCTACAGTTTTGTATCTGGTGTCTTTGGACAGCTCTTTGGTCTTAGCCATGTTAGTAGTTGGAGTCTTGCTGATTATGTGGGGTGGACAGGTGTCTTTATGCAGCTAACAACCTCAAACAGGTGCTTCTAATTTAGAATAATAAGTGGAGTGGAGGTGGACTTTTTAGAGGCGGACTAACAAGGTATTTGAGGGTCAGAATTGTTATTGATTGGCAGGTGTTCAAATACTTATTTACAGCAGTAACACACAAATATATATTTTTCAAAATCATACATTGTGATTTCTGGATTTTTATTTTATTTTTAAGATTGTCTCTCACAGTAGACATGCACCTAAGATGAAAATGTCAGACCCCTCCATGATTTCTAAGTGAGAGAACTTGCAAAGTTGCAGCGTGCTCAAATACTTATTTTCCTCACTGTAGTATATTTTAAAAATATTGTGAGGTGGAAACTGGGGTCACAAAGTAGCTTAGCTTTACTGCTTTCAACTCCCTCCATGTTGGTCCACTGGACCAATGTATCCTAAGCATATTAAACATATTAGTGGAAATCTGATACTTGTGTTAGTTTATTATACATTTGCATTTGTGTGGTTTTATTTTTGACAGTCAGTCTTTGTGAGCACAATTGATACCTTTTTATTCAACATTTATTTATACAGGTTAGTCTAATTGAGTTACAAGGACTCATTTACAAGAGACATGTATTAAACAAAGAATAAAGTTGAGGTACAGACAACAATAGACAATCATGTAAAATTAAAAGTAAATTAAATAAATTAAATAAAAACACATTTAAGCGCAGACATTTAAGCATGTACAGTAGTGTACTGTAATGTTAAACATTGCTATTCACATTTACAGAATAAATAAAAATATATTTTCTTACTTTGAGATGGTCAAAGCCGACATCTTAGGTTGCCATGCGTTGATTGTTGTCGGGCCGAGCAGCGCGGCGGCCGGCGAGTGAACCACCGCAGCTGCTCGAGACCTGTGTTAGCTAGCTGGCTAGCTTCTGCTAGCCAAGCCATGAGCTGGTGTTGGAGCGGCGGCGCGATCAATCTGCAGCTCCTGCTCCAGCCTGAGACGTCCACAGAGCTCACAGAGCGATTCCAGCTAGTAATTAATCCATATGATGCGATCCTGGTCACAAGTGTTCAAAAGGCCGGCTCCCGTGTTAGCTCCCGTGTTAGCTTCTGGAGCTAGCCAGGCCGGAGGTGTAGCCAGGCCGGCCGGAGGTGTTCGCGGCGGCCTGGCACGATCAGCGATAAATCCGCTGCTGCCTGAGACATCCACAAAGTTCACAGAGACGTTTCCAGCTCGTAATTAATCCATATGAAGCCATCCTGGTCACCAGTCTTCGACCGGCTCCCGGGCAGCTAACCTAAAATGGCGTCCGGTGTTCTACATTAATTTGTGACCGCCCAAGTAACAGAAGAACGTTCTGAGAACGTTCTGAGAACGTTATTTTTAGGTTAGGGGAACGTTCCCTCCTAACGTTCTGAGAACGTTCTGGTGTGGAGTTTTCTCGTGGTTCTCAGAACGTTAGTGAGAACGTTGTCAGAACGTTCTGAGAACGTTCTGAGAACGTTATTTTTAGGTTACGGGAACGTTCCCTCCTAACGTTCTGAGAACGTTCTGGTGTGGAGTTTTCTCGTGGTTCTCAGAACGTTAGGTGAGAACGTTCTGCTAGAACTTTCTTAGAACATTCCATAAATTTTATTATTATTATTATAATAATATGGATTCATACATTTTAGTGCAAATTATGAACAATCAAAATAGATTCAAAGTTATTTATTCATCTACTGAACAATGTTTTTAATCTCCCAGAGAGAACAATTGCAAACAAACAAAAGTGTACTTTTGTTTGTTTGCAATTGTTCTCTCTGGGAGGTTAAAAACATTGTTCAGTAGATGAATAAATAATTTTGAATCTATTTTGATTGTTCATGTTCAATGAATTGTTCAATGTAGTTTGGAATAGTTCACATTTTTAGTTTGGAAAAAATAAACATTTGAGTTTTCTTTCTTATAACAGTTATAAGAAAGAAAACTCAAATGTTTATTTTTTCCAAACTAAAAATGTGAACTATTCCAAACTACATTGTCCCTTTCTTTAAACTTAAAAGTCCAGCTTGAACATAAATCAAATTAAATATGTGTTTTGCCATGATTTCTAGCTTTCAAATACAAGTACCTGTACAATACTCTCATTGTAATGAGAAATTTAAGTTGGCTAAATAAATCTCCATTGCACAAATGAAATCTTTCAAGTTTTATTTAAAAATGTCCACAATTCTTAAATCAAATCCAACAAAAGAAGCTGAATAATAAATTTGTGACCCATCACATCAAATGGGTTTATTTTTCAAAGTGGTTTGCGTAAATTTAGATAGTAAATAAGATGAATGAATAACTTATCAAATGGTTTAAATTAAATATCTGAAATAAAATCTTCACACCAAATATCAAACCATTTTCCTGATTATTAAGACAACACGATGAATTTGTCAGGATGATCTAAGTAAGAAAATGTATTTCTAAAAGTCAGTAATATATATGTTTGCTTGTAGGTCATTTTGACCAAATTTGACTTTAACCCCCGTTTGATGATGTGATGGGTCACATATTCAGTATGAAGTTCTAGTAAAACTAACCCTCTTTCAGGGGCGAGTAATCTGGTGATCCTACATAAATACATTCAGATCCTCCTTTTTAAAACATGGAGCGTGAAATCTGGTGATCTAACAAAATACTTTCAGCTAATCCTCCTTTTAAAACATGGAGCGAGAAATCTGGTGATCCAACATGTGTTCACACATAAACAACTTCAGTGTTGTTTCAGAAACAGTTCTCAACCATCATTAGCAAAGCAGATCCATCATAAACATTTCTCAACCATCAGGAGCAATTGGTATCCATCATAAACAGTTTTCAACCATCATTATCAAATCACATCATCAGGAGCAATTGACATCCATCAGAAACATGTTGCAACCATCATGTATGAAAAACCAGTGCCTTAGTGTACAGTCCAGGAAATTTAAAAAGCTAGAAGCAGCACAAAAAAAGCATAGAAAAGTCCCTTACTTTGATTGAAGTTGAGGTAGACAGGCTTATTAGGTGGTTCTCATGGATCAGATGGAACAGCTTAGCCATTGAGCAATGATTCAACCATGAATGATGCAGTGTTTCCCCTAGTTAACTTGCCATGGCGGAGTGCTCATCTCATCCATGATTTTTGTTGACGGGGGACGGACACGTCTGAGTGCAGCTTGTAGGGGCAGGGGGCATTCAGCACGAGGGGAGAGGCAACGTGAACGCTCCCTTTAGCTTTTTAGCTAGAGAGCCTGTATTTTATGCTGCTAGCTTAGTGCTATGCCAGTGCTGGGTGGGTGGGGGGGTCAAGTTTGGTCTGGTAGGCGGGGTGCTCAGTTCTGTTGACGGGGTGGCGCACCCCGCTTGTATAATGGTAGGGGAAACACTGAATGATGGGTACATGGGAGTCCAGATGTGAATTCAGGTCAGGTGTGTGGTCTTGATGAGAGCAGGTCTGTCCATCAGGTCAGGTGTGTTTTCCTGTTTTGGCAGCAGTCATTGATGTGGATACATGACAGGGTTAGGCACAAGGTGGTGACGCACAGGTGATGATGGAGAGGAGCTGCAGGAGGATGGTGAGGAGAGAGCAGAGGACACAGGTCTGCCCATGACGTCAGGTGCCAACAGGTTTTGTCTGTTGAAAGAGACACAAACATGAACATGTGAAGTTAAAGCAGGGTCATGACCTGCAATAAAAACGGAAAACACTGACAGAAAACAAGTTCAACTCACTGTAGGCACAAGGTGGTGACGCACAGGTGATGATAGAGAGGAGCTGCAGGAGGATGGTGAGGAGAGAGCAGAGGACACAGGTCTGCCCATGACGTCAGGTGCCAACAGGTTTTGTCTGTTGAAAGAGACACAAACATGAACATGTGAAGTTAAAGAGAGTCAGAGAGTCTTTATTGTCATTTGCACAGCATGTGGTACATGAGATGAAAACGAGATTATGTACACGAGGTCCCAGTTACATCCAACAACAAATGAAAGAGAAAAACAGTAATAACATCTAGAATTAACTAAGAAAAACATCAACTAGTAATACACTAAGCCTAATATAGTGGGAATAAACAGCAGCACGAACATGAGTTTGTATGAGCAGATGGTCACAGATGAACACAGATGAACACAGCAACAAGAAAACAGATCAGCATCAGTATGATGTGATATTTTGCAGTGTTTATTTTTTATTTTATTTTTATTTATTCATGAGTCTAACAGCCTCAGGGTAGAAGCTGTTCCTCAGTCTAGTGGTTCTACACTTGATGCTCCTCAACCTCCGTCCTGAGGGGAGTGGGGCAAAGAGTGAGTGTGCTGGATGAGTGAGGTCTTTCATGATGCAGGTGGCTCTTTTCCTGCATCTGAGAAGCTCAGTCCTCGCCTCGTTCTACAGGTGTGCAGTGGAGAGCGTCCTGTGCTCCAGCATCAACGTGTGGCATGGAGGCTGCACAGTTGCAGAGAGGAAAGCTCTACAAAGAGTGGTGAAGGCTGCACAGAAGTCTGTGGGAGTCAGTCTCCCCACCATCACAGACATTTACACCTCCAGATGCAGAAAAAGAGCCACCTGCATCATGAAAGACCTCACTCACCCAGCACACTCACTCTTTGCACCACTCCCCTCGGGACGGAGGTTGAGGAGCATCAAATGTAGAACCACTAGACTGAGGAACAGCTTCTACCCTGAGGCTGTCAGACTCATGAATAAATAAATAATAAAAATAAACACTGCAAAATGTCACATCATGCTGATACTGACCTGTTTCTTGTTGCTGCGTTCATCTGTGACCATCTGCTCATGTTCGTGCTGCTGTTTATAATGATGTTTTTCTACTACATTAGGGCTTAGTGTATTACTAGCTGATGTCTCTCTTAGTTAATCCTAGATGTTATTATTGTTTTTCTCTTGCATTTGTTGTTGGATGTAACTGGGACCCTGTGTACATAATCTCGTTTTCAACACATGTACTACATGCGGTGCAAATGACAATAAATTCTCTCTGACTCTGACTCTCTGATCTGGAGGTGTAAATGTCTGTGATGGTGGGGAGACTGACTCCAACAGACTTCTGTGCAGCCTTCACCACTCTCTGCAGAGCTTTCCTCTCTTCAACTGTGCAGCCTCCATGCCACATGTTGATGCTGGACATTTTAAGACTAAAAAAGACCAGATTATCATAATGGAGGAAAAATAATGTGATCTTTCCCAATTAAAAAATAAAATAATGAACTATGCAGGTCTAGGTAAATTATTTTAATTGTGGAAAAATTAAATATCATACTTTGAATAAATAAAGTTAACTTATGTTTTACTCCTTCTATTAGTTCTAGTATTCACACATTTGCAAAGGAAAAGACAGGAAAAACTGCTAAAACTAGCCCTTTTTGTTGTTATAAGAACAAATAAAATTCAGTTTAAAGTTATTTTTGATCAAAGCTTGGAAGAGCCACTGCTGAGGGACCAAAGAGCCACATGTGGCTCCAGAGCCGCAGGTTTCAGACCCCTGCAAAGTCCAGAACCCCTTACATTTTAAGACAGGTTTACAAGAAATCTAAAATAACTACCTATCAGCCACTTTCAAACCAGTTATGTGATCACAATCTTTCTTTGTGCTTGACAGATTTTTCATGCTGATGACATTGATTGATGACAACTTGGAGACAAATAAAGAGGATTCAATCCTAAAGATTCACAAAGGGACACCTCTGCTGTGTTACTATGAACAGTTTAGCACCACCACGACCAAAGTCTGGCACTCATATTAGCCTGCCTGTGTGTCTGTTAGTAAAATATCTCATGTACCAGTAAATCTTTAATGAAACTGTCAGAAAGTAATTGACTCTCAAGACCTCTCAAGACCTCGTGAATGAGATATATCTTCCTTCAGCCTCTACAAAAACAGTATGTTGCTGAAATACGTATTTAAAGTAAATTAGTATTTCAGCCTGGCTGCGGTTATTGTTCTGCTGGCTAGCAGACGCAAACAACGAGAGGATGCGGGGCCTGTCTCTTTGAAAAACCATCCAGGAACTAAGCCAAAAAAATAAAAAATAACTCGTAGCATACAGTATATGGCTTATTTAAACGCTAGAATAACCTAACCTGCAGTGTTTTACTTGCCTCAAATTATCTGCCTCAGCAGCACACAGACCCGTTTTAGCTCGTTGTTAGCTTAGCTTTTAG
>JBBPBX010101535.1:0-12179 GCA_038048925.1 Garcialebias charrua
TTTTTCAGTCACAACGCTGAAAAAAAAACCACTTCTTCGTACTGACGTAATGCAAAGCTAAGGGCTCGAAAAACTCGCAAAAACTGTCGGTAAAAACAGCGCGCGGCTCCAATGTGTCTCTGTCCATCCTGTAAACATTTCAATGCCTAAAAAAAACCCAAAAAATACATGAAAAAATTTCTATGCAGTCTTACCTCACTGTATGTGTGGGTTTACTCTGGGAACTCCAGTTTCTTCCCACAGACAAAAAAAAATCTGTGTTGTGTATGCATCTTTGATGTTTTTATGTTCTTATTTGTGCATTGGAATGTTGGTACTGACATAACGCTAAGCTAGTTGTTCGAAAAACTCCGAAAATTGTCAGTAAAAACAGTGTGGGTTTACTCTGGGAACTCCAGTTTCTTCCCACAGACAAAAAAAAAATACATTTTCTGTGTTGCATATGCATCTTTGATGTTTTTTGTTCTTATTTGTGCATTGGAATGTTGGTACTGACATAACGCTAAGCTAGTTGTTCGAAAAACTCAGGAAACTGTCAGTAAAAACAGTGTGGGTTTACTCTGGGAACTCCAGTTTCTTCCCACAGACAAAAAAAAAAAAAAAAAAATTCTGTGTTGCGTATGCATCTTTGATGGTTTTTTTGTTCTTGTTTGTGCATTGGAATGTTGGTACTGACATAACGCTAAGCTAGTTGTTCGAAAAACTCCTGAAAACTCAGTAAAAACAGTGTGGGTTTACTCTGGGAACTCCAGTTTCTTCCTACAGACCAAAATAAATAAATAAATAAATAAAATTTCTGTGTTGCGTATGCATCTTTGATGCTTTTTTGTTCTTATTTGTGCATTGGAATGTTGGTACTGACATAACGCTAAGCTAGTTGCTCGAAAAACTCGTGACAACTGTCAGTAAAAACAGTGTGGGTTTACTCTGGGAACTCCAGTTTCTTCCCACAGACAAAAAAAAATAAAAATAAAAATTCTGTGTTGCGTATGCATCTTTGATGTTTTTTTGTTCTTATTTGTGCATTGGAATGTTGGTACTGACATAACGCTAAGCTAGTTGCTCGAAAAACTTGTGACAACTGTCAGTAAAAACAGTGTGGGTTTACTCTGGGAACTCCAGTTTCTACTTGCAGACAAAATACAAAACAAAACAAAAAAAAATGTTTTTCGATGTTGTGCAAGCATCTTTGATTTTTTTTTTGTTCTTATTTGTGCATTGGAATGTTGGTACTCACATAACGCTAAGCTAGTTGCTCGAAAAACTCGTGAAAACTGTCAGTAAAAACAGTGTGGGTTTACTCTAGGAACTCCAGTTTCTTTCCACAGACAAAAAACAAAACAATAAAAAACATTTTTCGGTGTTGTGTATGCATCTTTGATTTTTTTTTTGTTCTTATTTGTGCATTGGAATGTTGGTACTGACATAACGCTAAGCTAGTTGTTCGAAAAACTCAGGAAACTGTCAGTAAAAACAGTGTGGGTTTACTCTGGGAACTCCAGTTTCTTCCCACAGACAAAAAAAAAAAACTGTGTTACGTATGCATCTTTGATGGTTTTTTTGTTCTTGTTTGTGCATTGGAATGTTGGTACTGACATAACGCTAAGCTAGTTGTTCGAAAAACTCCCGAAAACTCAGTAAAAACAGTGTGGGTTTACTCTGGGAACTCCAGTTTCTTCCTACAGACCAAAATAAATAAATAAATAAATAAAATTTCTGTGTTGCGTATGCATCTTTGATGCTTTTTTGTTCTTATTTGTGCATTGGAATGTTGGTACTGACATAACGCTAAGCTAGTTGCTCGAATAACTCGTGACACCTGTCAGTAAAAACAGTGTGGGTTTACTCTGGGAACTCCAGTTTCTTCCCACAGACAAAAAAAAAAAAAAACGTTTTTCGGTGTTGCGTATGCATCTTTGATGTTTTTTTGTTCTTATTTGTGCATTGGAATGTTGGTACTGACATAACGCTAAGCTAGTTGCTCGAAAAACTCGTGACAACTGTCAGTAAAAACAGTGTGGGTTTACTCTAGGAACTCCAGTTTCTTCCCACAGACAAAAAAAAACGTTTTTCGGTGTTGTGTATGCATCTTTGATGTTTTTTTGTTCTTATTTGTGCATTGGAATGTTGGTACTGACATAACGCTAAGCTAGTTGCTCGAAAAACTTGTGACAACTGTCAGTAAAAACAGTGTGGGTTTACTCTGGGAACTCCAGTTTCTTCTCGCAGACAAAATACAAAACAAAACAAAAAAAAACGTTTTTCGATGTTGTGTATGCATCTTTGATTTTTTTTTTGTTCTTATTTGTGCATTGGAATGTTGGTACTGACATAACGCTAAGCTAGTTGCTCGAAAAACTCGCGAAAACTGTCAGTAAAAACAGTGTGGGTTTACTCTAGGAACTCCAGTTTCTTCCCACAGACAAAAAACAAAACAATAAAAAACATTTTTCGGTGTTGTGTATGCATCTTTGATTTTTTTTTGTTCTTATTTGTGCATTGGAATTTTGGTACTGACATAACGCTAAGCTAGTTGCTCGAAAAACTCGCAAAAACTGTCAGTAAAAACAGTGTGGGTTTACTCTGGGAACTGCAGTTTCTTCCCACAGACAAAATTTTTTTTTTTTCTCGGTGTTGTGTATGCATCTTTGATGTTTTTTTGTTCTTATTCGTGCATTGGAATGTTTGTACTGACATAACGCTAAGCTAGTTGCTCGAAAAACTCGCGAAAACTGTCAGTAAAAATAGTGTGGGTTTACTCTGGGAACTCCAGTTTCTTCCCACAGACAAAAACAAAACAAAACAAAACAAAAAACAAAAAATGTTGGTGTTGTGTATGTATCTTTGATGTTTTTTTTGTTCTTATTTGTGCATTGGAATGTTGGTACTGACATAACGCTAAGCTAGTTGCTCGAAAAATTCGCGAAAACTGTCAGTAAAAACAGTGTGGGTTTACTCTAGGAACTCCAGTTTCCTCCCACAGACAAAAAATAATAATTAAAAACAAATAAATAAACAAACAAAAAACTTAAAAGGCTAATTCATTGGTTTAATTTGAAAATCTAATCCTACCAATTCTTTCAGGTTCAAGAGCTTCGTGCCAACATTCTGATTAATCTACAAACCAACTCCAGACTCCTTCTGGCCACCTCATTGGGATTTCTAGATGGACCAAGGTGATGAATCGGGTTGAAGCCACAAAGCACAGAAAGTGCTTGTCACATATGGACCAAAAACAAAGCTGGCTTTGCAACTCTGTGACATGGTACAGTGATAACAGAAAGTCTGTGCAACTACCCGTTTGTCAACTTTAACAACAAACACACTCATTACAAACACTAGCAGCCACAGAGAATTATTTCCCTGTACAAGAAAACACACCACACTTTAAAAAAAAGGAAAGCATTTAATTTAATAACAAGTTCCACATTATCTTAACACAAAAAAGGCCAGAAAAGAGCCATTTTTGTGTTTCTTATTGTTAAGATATTATATATTATTGTAGTATTGACATTACATATAAACGACTGATAAACGACGATGGCGGCTGAGTAGAGAGGACGCTTTTAGTCGGGCTCCTGCCAATACTAACTCCAAAAGAGTATTTTGGAGATCTTGTACTCACAGTTTTTTGCGCTGGATGTGCAGAGAGGAATGCTGAAAAAGCTGCGGAAATTGGACTGGAACATGCGATCCAGAATTATGGATCTACAAGCCAACGTGTCCGTGAGTTTTTGCCGAGAGTTAGCCTAGCGTAGCTACAAACCGGGCTAATCAAAGCTAATCGAGCTGGGTCACCGTAACCGGGTGCCGTAGCTGCGGAGTTGCGGGCTTCGTGAACAAATAAACTAGATAAATACGCTGGTTGTTACGAAGAAACGCGGGCCGGCACGTTGGAGGTGCTTTGTTGCAGCGAAAGAAAACAACAAAGCTGGGAGTGGAGACTACAGGCTACAAGCTAACGCTAGCCATGTGCTGCTGTTATAAGCTAATGCGGCAAAACAACACGGAGTTGGGATTGTTGCTACAGGCTGACGAGTGAGCCGAGAGCCGTGAGCCGTGAACGCCGCCTGGGGCTTTGAACTGGACCAAGCACCGCGAGTGAGCCGAGAACTGTGAACGCCACCTGGGGCTTCGAGCTGGGCCGAGCGTCGTGGGTGAGACAGAGGTGAGACTGAGGACCACCGCCTGGGACCAGGCTGGTGTCGGAGCGTCGTGAGTGAGCCAGAGGACCACCGCCTGGGACCAGGCTGGTATCGGAGCGTCGTGGGTGAACCAGAGGACCACCGCCTGGGACCAGGCTGGTATCGGAGCGTCGTGGGTGAGCCAGAGGACCACCGCCTGGGACCAGGCTGGTATCGGAGCTGCGCCGGGAGCTATTGGAGCTGAAGCTACGTGCTATGCAATCTGGGCTACATCTAGTGAGCAAAACCTCTTCGGATAAGAGAGCTGATTGCTGCAGGCTGCTAAAACCGTGAGTTCTGTTCTAATAACTGCTGATCTGGGTGCTGCACTACTAAGTGTGCACTGCTGGTCCAGAGCCACCATCGTTAGGCCTGTGAGCCTCGTGGAAGGCCTGTGAGCCTCGTGGAAGGGCCACGTGGTTCAGCAAACAAACCAGAGACCTGCTACTGCTAACTCTGTAAGTATGACGAAAGGTAAAGGACCTAAGTCACCAGACTCTGTAAATATAAGAAATAGAGGACAAAAATCACCAGACCCGGAGGGAATTAACTCAGTAGAAATGCAAGAATTTAAAGAATCACTCAACTTTATGAGTAGACAAATAGAAAGCTTAACAAAAAAAATGGATTCCCAGGCCGAACTGGTGAAAGAAGTAAAAGAACTGAAAGGACTGATAATTAGCAAAGACAATAAAATCGCTGAACTGGAACAAAAAATAGAGGACTTAGAACAATACACAAAGCAAGACAACGTGGTGATCTCAGGACTTGATATAAACAATTATCAGACAAATGCAAGAAATCCTACCAACGAAGACCAAAATGAGAATGCATCTCAGGAAGAACAAAAGACTCTGGATGAACGCGTAGTTACTTTCTTACGGGAAAGACACATTAACATAAACTATGGGGACATTTCGTTCTGTCACATCCTGCCCAGTAACTCAACAAGATTCAAACCGTCAGTAGTCGTCAAGTTCTATAGCAGGTATACAAAAAACTATGTTATGCAAAATAGAAGAAATCTGAGTGGAACAGACGTTTACATAAATGAACATCTTACAAAAAAAATGGAAAAATTGCAAAGGAAGCAAGGTGGTTAAAAAGCAAAAAAAAAATAATACATTCAACATGGACAAGAAATGGATACGTCTTTATCAAAGCAAAGGAAGGGTCTCAGCCTAAAATGATAAAAGAGCTGACGGATCTGGATGAATTCAAGAGATGAAAAATTACAAATGGATAAAACATACAGTGAAATGAACAAATACATTAAAACATGACAACAAACGAAGACTCAGAACCTAAAATATATAATGTTGAAAATATGATTGATGCAAATTTTTTCCCTATAATAAAAGATAGCGAATATTATAATGAAGAGCAGTTTAATGACATCAATATATCAAATGGAGTTCTCTCTATTATTCACTTTAATAGCAGAAGTATAAATGCAAATATATCAAAAATAACAGATTACTTAAAACAGTTAAATAGAACTTTTACAATAATAGCGCTGTCAGAGACATGGCTCAATGATGATAACACAAGTAATATTCACGTCGATGGGTATGAATTATATCATATGAACAGAAATAATAAAAGAGGTGGTGGAGTCGCTCTGTTTGTCAATAATGAAATAAAATGTAAATTAAATAATGAAATGTCAATAACAGTGGATAATATTATGGAAATGATAACGATAGAAATAATAAACAAAAATGATAAAAACATAATAATAAGTTGTGTTTATAGATCACCAGGAGCAAATATAGAAATATTCACGGATAAAATCTTGGAGCAAATGGAGAAGAGTTTTAATAAAAATGTTTTTTTGTGTGGAGACTTTAACATTGATATGGGAAATAAAACAGATTCAAATAACATAAGCACATTTATAAACTCAATGTACAGTTTAAATATGTATCCAGTGATATCAAAGCCAACAAGAATTACAACTCATAGTGCCACAATAATTGATAATATTTTCACAAATATAACAAATGGGGACGTGATAAGTGGTATCTTAACGACCGATCTAAGTGATCATTTACCAGTTTTCACAATCTATAAAAATGATCAAAGCATCACAAAAGCAGTCGCAATGAAGAAAAAGATCATAAACACGTCAAAAAAAGTTTTAGAAAAACTGAAAGAGGATCTAAATAAACAAGACTGGAAGAATGTGTATGTCAATGATGCGAATAGAGCATATGATGAGTTTATGAATATCCTGGAAGCTCTGTACGAAAAAAACTGTGTGCAAACAAATTACACAAAGAGAAATACGATTGATCAACCATGGATGACAAAAGGGTTGAGAAATGCTTGTAAAAAAAAGAATTATTTGTATTCATGTTTCTTGAAATTGCGAAGTCAGAGCGCTGAAGAAAAATATAAAAAGTATAAAAATAAATTAGTGGGGATTATAAGGAAACATAAGAAAGAATATTATAGTAAATTATTAGATAAAAGTAATGGTGATATGAAAGCAACATGGCGAGTAATGAATAGTGTCCTGAAGAATCATAAAGCAAAAACTGGTATTTCAAAATATTTTGTAAAAGACGACGATGAAATTCATGATGAAAATGAAATTGTAAATGAATTTAATCAATATTTTGTGAATGTTGGATCAAGCCTTGCAGCTAAGATACCTAAAGTAGATAAAAATGTGACCCACTCAATTACAGGTTGTGCAAATAGTATTTTTCTAAATGGAACTAACAAAGAGGAAATAATGAATGTAGTAAAACATCTTACAGACAAAAGATCGAAAGACTGGGTGGACATGGATATGATGTTTGTGAAGGACATAATGAGCCATGTTATTGAGCCGTTCACTTACATATGTAACTTATCATTTTCAACAGGAATATTTCCAGATAATATGAAAGTAGCTAAGGTCGTTCCTCTTTTTAAAAATGGTGATAAATGTGTATTCAACAATTATAGACCTATATCCTTATTACCACAGTTTTCAAAAATTCTTGAAAAACTATTTGTAAACAGACTAGACCAATTTTTAGATAAACAAAATATTCTAAGCAATAGTCAGTATGGATTTAGAGCAAAAAACTCTACATCAATGGCTCTCATGGAATTAATGGAACAAATAACTACTGCTGTCGATCAAAAACAATATTGTATCAGTATTTTTGTTGATTTAAAAAAAGCATTCGATACTATTGATCACACCATTCTCCTAGAAAAGCTAAGCAAATATGGTATTAGAGGACCAGCATTACAGTGGGTATCTAGCTACTTAAAAGATAGGAAACAATTTGTACAAATAAATGATGTAAGATCTGACCTCTGTAATATCACATGTGGAGTTCCCCAAGGCTCTGTACTTGGACCAAAGCTTTTTATTTTATATGTGAATGACTTAGTAAATGTGTCAGGACTCCTTAAATGTGTACTTTTTGCTGATGATACCACTTTTTTCTGTTTAGGTGAAGATATTGAACAAATGTTGGAATTGATAAAGACAGAATTTGTCAAGATACAAACTTGGTTTAAAATAAATAAATTATCATTAAATCTAGAGAAAACTAATTACATGATATTCGGTAATAAAAAGAAAACTGTTGATGTCCCACTCAAAATTGAGGATAGTGAGATTTGTAGAATGAGTGAGGTGAAGTTTTTGGGTGTTATCATTGATGACAAACTGACATGGAAACAACACATAAATTCTGTAAGAATAAAAATAGCTAAATCGATTGCAGTACTGTACAAAGTCAGAGACCTATTAAATGATAAGGCTCTATATTTGTTGTATAACACAATCATTGTTCCACACCTAATCTATTGCATTGATGTTTGGGGGAATGCGTGTAAAACAATCACAAAACCTATATTCGTATTACAGAAAAGAGCTGTAAGAATTATCACTAGAAAGCATTATCGTCATCCATCAAGTACATTATTCTATCACCTTAAATTATTGAAGTTCCATGACTTAGTAGACTATAATATCTTATCAGTTATGTATAGAGCTCAAAGAAATGCATTACCTTTAAATATCCAAATGCACTTTGTTAAAAGACAAAGTTGTTATAATCTAAAGGGGACAGAGTTGTTTGTAAAACCACAGTTCAGAACTAGTTTGAAGGGACGTTCTACCTCAATCCAGGGAATTAGATTATGGAATGGCTTGGAGAATGTAGTTAAAAATGCCAAGTCTATTTTTACATTTAAAAAAATGATCAAAACAAATGTGTTAAAAAATATATATGAAATAGCGTAATGTGTATTGTATCAATTAGAAAATTAGAGTTAGTCATTTTGTACTGTTGTAAATTTGTATTGTATCATTAGAAAATTAGAAAGAGTTAGTCATTTTGTACTGTTGGTTGAAGATTATTATTGTTAAATCTGATTGTTGAAAAGTTGGTTGAAGATTATTACTGTTTACATGGCTGATTATTGTTTAATCTGATTGTTGTAAGTCAGAGTCAGAGTCAGAGTCAGAGAGAATTTATTGTCATTTGCACCGCATGTAGTACATGTGTTGAAAACGAGATTATGTACACAGGGTCCCAGTTACATCCAACAACAAATGCAAGAGAAATACAATAATAACATCTAGGATTAACTAAGAGAGACAGAAGTACAGAAGGGGCAGATATAATAAGATTTATTCTTCTTTCTGCTACCTTTCATTTTTTTTACATTTTGTACACTATCATTTAATGAGATTGTCTTGTATAGTTTCTTCTGTAAAAAAATGAACAAATTTAATAAACATAAAAACTAATCTAATAAAATCTGTTTATTTCACGCAGGCCTGTGGCGCCCTCTGCTGACAGGAAGTGTAAAAACCACATGTTGATTCATAAAAACTGATAGAAACACACAACACATGATAGATAGATAGATAGTTTTATTTGTCCCCGTAGGGAAATTAGTTTGCAACATTTTCAGCAGGCATTTACATAAAGGACATACTTATACAAACATGACATTAACATCCATCATTACAGCAAAGACATTTGTGCTCAGTAAGTCATGATACCTTAGTATTATTTATCGATTTAATTGCTTGTGGTATGAAAGAAAATTTTGTTCTGTTTCTTGAGAATAAAGGAAGGCCGTACCTTCGCCCTGAAGGAAGCAACTCAAATGAAGATCTTAGGGGATGTGTGTCGTCTGCTATAATCTTGTTTGCCTTCCTCATAACTCTGTCCATGTATATGTTTTCCATACTTGGCAGAGGGGTCCCTAACAGTTTGCTGGCTGTAGTTACTATACTTCTCAAGGATTTCTTCTGAGCCTCTGTAGCATTGCCAAACCAACAGATGTTACAAAATGTTAAAATACTTCAATAAAAGCAGAATAAAACATTAAAAGCATTGAGTTATTGACTCTAAAAGAACCCAGTTTCTTTAAAAAATACATCCTCTGCTGAGCCTTGGTGCAAATAAGGTCAGCCCATGAGTCCCACTTTAAGTGACAGTCCAGAACCACGCCCAGGTACTTGTAGCACGAGACAGTTTCAATCTTCTCTCCATTGATGGTTGTTGGAGAGAATGACTGAAGCTTCCTGAAGTCAATAGTCATTTCTTTTGTTTTGTCCGTGTTCAGAACCAGTTTCGATTGTTTGCACCAATTAATGAAGAAGTCCAGAACTGGTCCGTGCTCTTCTTCCTTGTCGTTTAAAAGGCTTACCAGGGCAGTGTCATCAGCATATTTAATTAAATGTCTATTTGGGAAAGTACTTCTGCAGGAGTTTGTGTACAGAATAAATAACAGTGAAGATAAAACACACCCTTGGGGAGAGCCAGTGCTGGTGGTTGTTTTGTCAGAGAGTGTTGAACCCACTCTGACCTGCTGGACCCTACCTGTTAAAAAGTCTGTAATCCATAAAACCAAGCTATGTGAGATTAAAAACTCTTTTGTTAAGATTTCTGTTAAAATCTTTGGCTGAATAGTATTAAAAGCTGACGAAAAATCCACAAATAAAATTTTTACATGTGCTTTTGGTCTTTCAAGGTGGGAATAGAGTAGATGCAGCATAGTCAGAACAGCATCATCCACCCCTCTAGAGGGCTGATATGCAAACTGTAGGGGGTCTAGAAGATGCTGTGTTTGACAGAGAAGGACTTTTTTAATTATATGCTCAAAGCTCTTCATCACCAGAGATGTCAGTGCGATGGGACGGAAATCATTTAACCCTGATGGCCTTTGAACTTTAGGCACCGGCACAATTATGGATGTTTTCCATAATAAAGGAACTATATGGTGTTTCAAAGAATAGTTAAAAATATCTGTAAAAACTGGTGCTAGTTGTGAGGCACAATTTTTAAGAACCTTGCCAGAGACGTTGTCAGGTCCAGGACTTTTTTGAGGATTACAGATTCGAAACATATGTTCAACCTCTGACACTTTTATGGTAAATGGAGGCATTGGGGGCACATCCTGCTCACTCCTCTGATGAGCGGTGTCTTTGCAGCTTTCTTCAAACCTGCAGAAGAAATTATTAAGCTGATTTGGTAACTCTGCTCCTCTAATTTCAGGCAAATATTGATTTGATGGCCCTTTACCTTTGTGTGGAATGTTAGTCATAGTCTTTACTCCCTGCCATGCCTGTCTACTGTTTCCAGATGCCAGAGAGGCCTCTATTTTCTCTTTGTATTTGTGTTTATCAAGTTGTATCTGCCTTTTTATTTGTTTTTGCAGGGCCCTTCGAGCTGTTTCATCCAGATCGTTATAAGTGTTTCTCCTCTTGACCAGGAGCTCTTTTAGTATATTTGATATCCAGGGCTTATCGTTTGGGTATACTTTGAAACATTTAGATGGGATTACAGAATCTACACAGAAGTTAATGTAGTCTGACACCGCTGTAACCTGTTCACCAATATTGGGGGAACTAAAAACTTCCCATGTTGTGCAGTCAAAACATCCTTGCAGGACCATTATGCCATCATTGTTCCACACCTTGACAGTTTTGACCTGAGGCTTCTCTCTCTGTACCAGCCTCCTATATACAGGGAACCCCCCGACCTACGACTCCACCGACCTGCGAACCACGGGACCTACGAACGAGCCAAAGTAGAAGAATGCCATCGACGTACGGCAGAAAATACGTGACCTACGAACGAGCCCCATTACAAGTATATAATCGAGCTACGGCGTAACTGCGTCACACACGGCAATCGGCGAGGTGGGGGAGGGGATTGCCCCTTGGCTGTTGTTAGTTGGGCATGGGCGTGACACTGCGCATGACAGTGGAAAAGTAAATGCTCCCAACATTCATTGTTGAGCAATGGCTAAGCAGTTCCATCAGATGCAGGTTTGATCATGAGAAAAACATCTGTCTACCTACACTTCAGTCAAAGTAAGGCAATTTTGTTTCATTTTTCTGCTGCTTCTAGCTTTTTCTGAGTTCATGGACTTCTTTCTCATGCACATGGACACTCATCAACGCACTGGTTTCAAAAACATGATGGTTGCAACATGTTTCTGATAGATGTGATGCTGCTGATGGATTTATGGATTCATGTGTGATTGTTGACATCATTTTGCTGATGTGAGTCCCTGATTTGCTGCTGTTGTGATGTTAAAAGCTGCACTTTGAGAAGTGTTCATGTGTGATTGTTGACATCATTTTGCTGATGGGAGTCCCTGAGCAGTTCCATCAGATGCAGGTTTGATCATGAGAAAAACATCTGTCTACCTACACTTCAGTCAAAGTAAGGCAATTTTGTTTCATTTTTCTGCTGCTTCTAGCTTTTTCTGAGTTCATGGACTTCTTTCTCATGCACATGGACACTCATCAACGCACTGGTTTCAAAAACATGATGGTTGCAACATGTTTCTGATAGATGTGATGCTGCTGATGGATTTATGGATTCATGTGTGATTGTTGACATCATTTTGCTGATGTGAGTCCCTGATTTGCTGCTGTTCTGATGTTAAAAGCTGCACTTTGAGAAGTGTTCATGTGTGATTGTTGACATCATTTTGCTGATGTGATTTCCAGCTGATTTC
>JBBPBX010101537.1:1444-12179 GCA_038048925.1 Garcialebias charrua
TATATATATATATATATATACGGGTCATCAAGATTTTGAAAACTGGACTATGAAGAGAAGTTAGTCTCTAAAGTATGCACAAAAGTGAACAACAAGATTTGTACTTTTACAGTAAGATCCACAAATGTGTACAAGATTGATTAACTCATGCATTAAAAAACATTAGATGCATAGATGGTTTTAATCATCTGCAGATGGGCAGGCATTTAAGTTGAATTGAACCCCTTCACAAATAAAAATTGATGTATTGGTTCTAAAGCACACAACTATGCAGCCTTTCAAAATTAATCCCAAGGTGTAAAATAGGGCTGCATTGTAGATAATATCTGTTTGCCTTTAAAAATTATGCCTACATTTTAGACTAAGAGGACCTGATACAAAATTGTACGTATACCGGTACATATTTTTTTAATTTTCAAAAACACACAGATAGGGGAGCATGGTCAGCATCATACATCCATGAAGTGACTCACAGCAGGCCCAAGATCAAGACCAGTTATTGTCCGTCACTTGTAGATGGCTAGGTTTAGACATCAAATACTCATAGGGTTAGAAAAGAAAAACAAAACAAAAAAAACACATGGTTTGTGTAAGCATTACTCAACATTGAATTCCCCAATACCATTGAGAAATGCATATATCACACATTATGGAACAACACTGCAACTGAATACAGTATATCACTGATTGCAATTAAATCTGCAACAGAAATCTGTTTTCATTTTTGCTTATTGTGTGTGAGTATTTTTGTGCTGACACATCCTAAGTCAGTATCTGTATAGCATTCTGTTCAGTCTTTGTGCATGTGTGCGTGTGTGTGTGTACATGCGTGCGTCTTGATTTGCTTGGGAGAGAGTTTCTGGTGCTTCACTCCCATGTTCAACAGCATGTTTGCGTGTCTCAGCTCAGAGCGTCTCTCAGCCTAATCCGTCCTTATCTCCCAGTGTGACAACACAACAAGGGGATCTTTAAAGAAGACATGTCTCTTCTTCCCAGTGCCGAGCTGCTCCACTGATACTGTTTCAGTGCCGACTGCTCATGTGTTTGTGTGCTAGCGTGGGCCATGTCTCTTCTCTTCCTTTAGATTAATTTTATCTGAGCACTTATGTGAGCGCCTTTATTCATTGAGAAATGATCGCGTGTGTGTGCAGCCCTAACCGTGTGCATGCCAGTGTGTGAGTATGAAGGCTGTTGTCATTCCGAAGCTCCTCCAACATCAAACCCAGTCTAAAGGTTGTCTGCAAGTTTTGACATTAGATAAATGCCTGGTCTGGCTGTATACACAGCTGTACCAATTCTCCGATAGGTCTCCCTCTCTTTCTATATCTCCCCGTGTCTCTCTCTTTCTCTCTCTCTCCATCTCGGCTGATCTAATGACTCATAGGAATGCATCGAGCCGCTTGTCAGAGATCAATCATCTTCCTCAGGTCGTTCAACCGATTGTTTGAGTAGTGGGCCATTAGAGAGGAACTGTTTGGAGGTGTTTTGTGAACCTAAGTGGCTCCAAAGGTCAGGTGGAGAGAGAGACAGAAGCAAGGAGTGGGAGAGACAAAAAAACACAAAAAAAGAAAGTATGTTTGTGTGTGGCCACTTCTCAGACAGTAAGAGAAGAGGCAGCAGACAGGTAGAGATGTGGAAGTAGGAAGACAGGCCTTGTCAGCTCGGTTGCTCGACTCTGCTGCCCTTTGTTAGTATGAATCCTTAAACAGCTCAGCACAAGTGCAGAACCTGAGATTAATAATTCCCACGCAACGCCTGACATCCATCCCTGATCTGAAATATGCATGGCGGAGAAAAGACGGGAGATGAGAGGACGAGTCGGAGAGAAAGAGAAAGGAGGGAGACCAAAAGGCAGTGCTAGATGGTGGCTGCTGAGCCTTTTGGAGGAGCGATAGATTCCGTTTTATGTGGCCTGTCAATAGCGCCTAATGAGGAAGCCCACCTGTGATTTGCGTTGTGCAGAGAGCAAAAAGCCCTGGCCGTAAACTGCCAACATTGAGGTGCTATCAACTTTTCAAAGGTCCTGCCTCCTGAAAGAGCCATGTCGTCTCTTTTGAAACCAAGTTGCGAGACGGTGTCATTTAAAGTTGTTCGGTAACTGTGGAAGGTGTTTCTTCTTCTTTATTTTGAAAGAGCAGAATTGGGTATAATTGTGTTTGTGTGTGTGCGTGCGTATGCAAGATGCTGCCTGTTCTTTGAGAGATAAAAAAAAAAAAAGGACTGGGATTTCAGCAGAAACAACAATTGATGATTAAAAGGTTTTATTGCCAAGCTTTCTGCAGAGTTACAATCGCAATGCTGAGGTCATTTGAACAGAAACTTTGCCGCTCGCCCGCGAGCAACTGCAGGAAGTAAAATGCTGCGGCATCTCATTTTAAAACAGAGGAGGTGAGCGGAGTCGACACCAGATATGAAACCTGAATTTCTGTTGAGGTTTGGCTTTTAAACTTGCTGTCTTTCAGTAATCTGACCGCTGTGGTTGAAGTTATGTTTATAAGTGGAAGCTGATTTAAGGCGGTTGCAGCTCACCAGTAATTGGCAGCGCGGTGAAGACCTCCGCTGCAGACTCGTCTCCTATCAGAAGGCACTTCATAGGAAAAAGTTGAATTAAAAACAGCTTTTTAGCAGCTAGTGCACAAGCGGGTAACTGTTATAAAGGTGTGAAAATGATGAATGGTTTCACGTTTTCCGCCACAAAAGCGAACACAGACAAACAGAGTAAAAGAAATGCTTCTGTCGAAGTCTGAGCATAAAACTTTGTCTTGCAGTGACCAAACTGGAAAACCGGAGGCTAAAATCTCATCATGTTTCTGGACTTCTAAACAAAGGCCATGATAAATACACAGCCAAGGCAATCACTGCGTTTCCTTTGGCTCCAAGATGTATATTCATTCTCCTACTTTATTCTATGTTTTTATTTGTTTATTCATTTTGCCCTTGTTTTTTAAAATGTTTTATTTGGTTGTTCCTTCCCAGTTCTCACAAAGGGGGAGAGAAAAAGTAGGGCGCTCGCTTTCCAATTACTCCTCAACCCCAAACTACTTCTTTATAAGGCACTGAATTATTTTCTTTTAAAAACAAACAAAAATGTGACTTTCAAACGGAAAGAATATTTAATTGTTTTTTGATTACTTTCCATCGGGCCATGGGAATAGGCCTTTGTAAATATTTAAACAGATCCAGCATGATGCCATATTTCCATCCTGCTATTAATGTTTTTAGATTATTGTTATTGTCAGCTGGATTTAACTTTCACTGTGAAAATTAATCAAGAACAGAGGAAACACGTAAAAAAAGTACACATGAGTTTTCACTCAGTGCAGGCAGACTTCATGTTGGCTTGCAGTTTTTCTGCTTCCCAGTGGGTGGCAGCAGTGAGCAGAAGGCTGCCACTCAGTGAATATAATTTATGATCCATTTCCATTATAGGTGGGGTGTGCAGAGACAGTTACAGTAATAATTATCCGGACTGAAGCGTTTCCAAGGCAACCAACATTCTCATCCACCCTGAATGGGGAGAGGGGAAGTGTTTTTGTGTTTGTAAGTGCATTGCTTGACATGGAGAAAAAAGAAGAAGCTGTGGGACCTTAGCTTTGTTCTTAGCAATACATACTTACCCATAAATACATGCAAGAAGTAAGTTTAAGTTATGACTTTTGGCTTCAAAGATTCAACAGATGATCAGATAGCACTTTGAGATTTTTATTAATGAAAAGTGCATTATAAATGGAATTCATTATTATTATTATTATTATGACACCTTTAACAGATTGTTTAGAATCGCAGTGAATTTGTTGCATTCGACTCTGGGCCACCCTTAAAGACAACCATGAGCTGAAACATTCAGAAAACATTTATTTTCCCTTTATATTCTTTGTTTTAGCTGTAATAAAAACACCCTGCTGGCGTTCCTTCTATTTGTGCATGAAGTTGCACATAATCAGTGGAGCAAGTGGAGCAACTGCATTGCCAGTTTTATAAATCGAGGATCCAAAGTTATGGTTTTGCTCCCCCAGCGTTTTATTTAAAATCAAAACTTAATCACTCCCAGCAGTAAGTCAAATTAACTTATTGCAAATGCAAGTATTCACTCCAATTTTATTGGCAGCAGTGACCCCGCAACACGAAAAGGAAGAAGTTTATCACTTGTTTTATTTGACCTTTAATTTTGTTGCACTTTGTAGCACTTTGAGATTTTCATTAATGAAAAGTGTGTTAATTAAATTAATTATTATTATTATTATTATTATTATTATTATTATTATTATTATTATTATTATTATTATTATTATTATTATTATTATTATTATTAAGTGTGTGAAGATGGGTGGATGGATGGAAAACCTTCAGAAACAAAAAAAGGTCACAGTTTCAAAAATATCTGAGGACTATTTTTATGTATTTGATCAAGACCTTTTAGTTTACATGAACTTTACTTTTACAGAAGCTAGCTCAAGGCTCATGTTTTGTTTCATCCTCAAAGTTTAGGGTCCAATGAGAAAACACTAAATTTGTTGTTTTATAGTATAAAGACTGAGATTCACTTTTTTCTGACTGAATCCGACAAACCAGACAAAAGATCTTTGATGAATACCACACCATTTATGAATGCCAGTTATTCATACATCTATATAAATGGAAATATATGTAAATTTAGGCTGCTTTTATATTAACATCTGCATGGAGTTGTTGGTTTAATTAGATTTGGAGAACATGCAGGTATGTAAAGCTATACACAAGCAAAAGACATCTCGGCTAAAACTGGACAAACTGGCTTTTTAATAGTTCAACAGCTGGAATAAAAAGAGTTGATTTAAACAGATATCAAACTTGGGATTCTAGACTTGCAAATGCTTTGTGTAATCCCCACACACTCATGTGTGTGTGTGTATATGTGTGTGTGTGTGTGCACACTTCATAATTTTAAAGAAATGCATGGAAAAAACTTTTTATTCTTGTACTTTCTATGCACAGTACATGTAAATAATGTATACTCAGCCAGGATAAACCTGTAAATGTGAACTCAATAAAAGTTGTCGTTTACCAACCATTGCCTTAGTTAAAGTTAGACAAACAGGACTGTGTAGAATTCGAGGATTAAGGCAGTGTTTGTCAGCAACAATTAAAGGCCTCTCTTAGACGTGAAATACAAAAGGTTGCTGGAATCTTCTCTTTAAATCACAGCATGAGACGGGCATTTATAGCAAATGTGGATGATTGTGTGAAATGTGTGAGAGTATGCAGAATGGGATTAAAGACGAAAGTAATTTACCTCATTTTATTATCAGAATATATTTACATTTTTTAATATACTCATTTACACTCAGAGCTACATAATGAGGTGTGCCTTGTGTTCAGTTTGGACACATTTTTTGTTTGAATTATTCAGTTTTCAAAATAATTTGTAAACTGTTTTTTTTTCTATGGGAACATCTAAGTTCAGTAAAATTAAAAATAATATAGTATGATTATGACATTGGGGAAAAAAAAATTGCGTGGGAACCTGAAAATGGCTGTAATCTTAACAGTTCAGTTAACAACAGGCTGCAGATGATCCAGTTTATTTGGAACAATTTGTAACGATCGTGGAAGTAGAAAAATCTTGAATGTTTGCAATATTCAAGAGACAAGACCAGTGTGGACACATCATTATCTTTTCCTATTTAAAGGTCAGATTTATGTTGCCTGTGATGGACCCTCACCCAATGACTACTGCACATAAGCACATGAAAATGGATCAATGCCAAAGCCAACTTTAGTTTAGTTTAATTTTTTTCATTTCATTTAGCTGATTTTCAAACATATAAGAAAAAAAAGTAGTGTAACAAAAATAAACAATCTGAAACATATTTGAAAAAGGAGTGGGAAGAAGTACAAAATTATTTAATCCCACCTTAATCTAAAATTTACTAACAATAAGTTATTCTGTTTTGTTTCACAGTGATAAGTTCAATAATGACTTACAAATCAATTTCCTTATTCTATATACCTTATAAAACAATGTTTATAAAATAAATGATCATTAATAAATTACTTTTCCAGAATGAAATGCATTTTTAGTAGTTCTTTTACCATTTTTGACAATTTGACCCATTGACCTTTTTGACAATACTGCTTTAGTAAAAGACATGGAGGATAGAAATTGGATGGATGGATGGATGGATGGATGATGGATGGATGGATGGATGGATAGATGGCTCACACTATTTAACAAATCTCTTACAACTCTCTGGTACAGACACATCTAACAGCAGTTAAGCCAAAAGTGGACAAAAATTGTGAGACCATTCACTGTGGTGCTCAAAGCAAGCCCAAAAATCAGCTGAAAAAAGTTCATTTGTGGCCAAGACAATCTTTGATTTAGGACACCAGAAAAGCATTATCTTTAATAAAAAAATTTTTTTTTGCAGTTTGTTGGCATTGCCTTGACATTTCAGATGTGTGGAAATTGGAGCAGCACTCCTTGTGTGATCCAGGGCCTCCTGATTTACAAGTCAAGCACTTGTTTCTACTTCTCATCTTTGCTAAACACATACTTTGGCAAGATAGACTGGCACAGATTGTGTTCACGTTGCACAAGAACTTGTAAGACTGGGCAAGAAAACAATCACAAAGGGAAGACCGGGCACCAAGCTACAGGTAATATGAATAAAAAGGGGGATGCAAACACTGGCACTGCTTTACAGAAGAGATAGTGTAGCAAATACAACTTTATACTATATTGAAATGTTTTGTGCCATATTAAATCTTCTGAATAGATATATAATATATATACAGTAAGGACTCAAATACACACAGACAGAAAATAAGATAGATGGAAAACAAAGCCTTCAAGAAATTGTCTGGTGCCTTTCTCCAGTGGTCACTGGTTGAATGGGAGATTACACACTGGACAGGTTGCCAGTCCATCACAGGACCAACTTCAGACAAACATGAATACACTAAGACTTACACACAATGACAATTTAGAGTAGCCAATGAACCAAACATGCACCTGTTGACTACTGGGACACCAACTGTCCTGTAAACCAGAACAGGAATAATAAGGTTAAAGAAAAAGATAAATGCTTAAGTCTAGTTTAGTACAAATATATTGCAAGTGAATGACTGGGTAAAAATAAACGTGTTTTAATTTAAAATAATAAATTGATGAATAAAATGTTTTTACTTTGAATAGTCCTGATAGTAGCTCTCAGTTTAACTTTAGAATACAATTACCAGTATTTTGGCAAACGTTACAAGAGTGATGATAATCAAAATAAAGAACAACATGAAAATACCTGTCTCATACAGTGGACCTAAAAATATGATGGAAAGTCTTTTGTCATAATTATTCTCACAATTTCTTAATAAATGGGGAGTTTTGTGATCTGATCAAAATCCTTATCAATATACATGGCCTAATCTGGATAATTGTATACGTGGGTGTGGGGCCAAGTAGGGCTGGGCAGTCCCCTGAGCAGATTGCGTGGTAACTGCTAGTGACTGGCATAAGCACTGCCAGCAGGGGTGAATTAGAAACAGGATCAGTGGCATGGTTTGGCCTAAGGCAAGGCAGGGTTAATGCAGCCTGGCCAGACCCTCCCTTTTCTATTTCTTCCCTTCTGCCTCCCTTGTTCTCCTACTGTAGCACACAAATACACACACGCTCATACTTTTGTCTTCTTTCACACTCGGTCCATGTCCAGACCCCTTCCCATGTGTGTGTGACACTAACAGAGACTCTTGGCTGATGTGTTACCAGCAGGCATACAGATGGATACTAGTCAACACACCCCAAAGAGAGCATGTTGGCACACGTAAACACAAATAGACCAGTGCAAAAGCACACGCACAAACACGTAAAATGAGGGTCAAAGTGAAAATAATGTGAATGAAAACTTACTAAAAATAGACACCCTACCAAAATCCTTTGCAAAACTACCGTGGCTGAAATTAATATTACTTCAGACATTCTATCAGATGGTGGACAGCTCTAACCTTTAAAATCAACAGTGACTGAGGGTAAAGAGCCTTACGTAACACATGAGAACTAAAATTTGTTGCTATTCAATTCAACTAAAGTCTACTAACAGATGTTACTATTATTACTATTTTTATCAGATTCAGGTCACTTTCAGATGTGGTACTAACTTGGATACAAATTTGATGTTTTTTCAAAGTATCCTCATCCAAATTGTACCTCGCTGAAATGGGACAGATGTTATAATTCTGCATGAGAAGCAGAAAAATCAAATCTAAACTCTGCTGTACCTCTTTACAGCCTTTGGTAGCATCCACTGCTCAAAAGGCAATATAGTTAACGTTTGTACTTTTTTCAGTCTTCATCTTCTTGTCATTACTTGATCATAATTTTGTTGGTTTCTTTTACAAAACTTCAGAATTAGTACACATATGCTGACATGTATAGCATCCATGTTTAAATTCTATGAACACACCATCCTGGGTGTGACGTCACATATCCAGCAACATTGTTTTTGGGAACCTGAGCCTGCACACTGGGGATGTGGAGCTTTAAGTCCTGTTTGTTTCCCCACACACAGTCATAGTTTTGTATGACCTTTAATTTAAACATGAAGAAAACAGTTACAGCTAAACATATTAGGAGAATGTTTGTCTGAACATGGGCAGCAGAGAGGTTAAGGTTGTTGACTCTCAGTGAGAAGTTGCAGGGTTGCCTCCTTTCTGGGTGGAGTTTGAATCTTCTCCCTGTGTTCGCATGGGTTTTCTCCAGGTACTCTGGTTTCTTCCCACACTAAAAAATACATCTTAGGTTAACTGGTAACTCTAAATTGTCTTGTTGTGAGTATGAACATGAATGTTTGTTGGTCTCATCTGTCAATATGTAGCCCTGGGATGGATTTGCGACCTGTCCAAGGTGTACCCTGCCTCTCGCACAGTGACTGCTGGACATGGGCACCAGTGACCCTAGCGACCTAGAAAGGAAGAAGCGCATTAAGAAAATGGATTAATGAAAGTATGGATGGTTACTCTAAATTGTCTCTAAAGGTAGGTGAGAGTTGGAATGTTTATTTTCTTCTGTGTGGCCCTGTAATGGACTATGGTCTGTCAAGGGTGTAAACCACCTTTTTCACATTGACTGCTGGAGATAGGCACCAGCTCCCTGCACCCTGAAAGGAGAAACAGGTTAAAAAAAAGGATGAATGGATGGATGGATGGATGGTTAGATATTTAAACATACAGCTGCAAGGTAAGGACTATAAGAATCAACAATAGTCATGGAGAAACATTTATTCAGCATATTCTTTAAACTGTCTTGAAGGGCAATTCCGGTTCATTTACATAGTGTTAGCAGGACATAAAACTTGTACTGCGACGCATGCTGTGGGGATGCTGTACATGCTCTGGCTTCAACTTCCAGGTTCTCATATGGAGCCAAGTGTTTAACATATTGATGAGCCTGAATAGTCAGATCTCAACAAGTCCTTAATCCATCCAGAGAACTTTCATATCTGTACTGAGTGTTGTCTATTTATAATGTCATCACCTAGGAGGCACATTACAGGTCTGAGCAGAGCACGAAAGGCTGTACAATCTTTAACTAATCTAAACATAATTAAACTTAAACAGAATCAAACTTTTATGTATTAAAATGAGTAGGTGTCCTTTATTTTGACTGGAATGAATGGATGGATGGATGGATGGGCATTATGCACATATGAAGGTTGTGTTTTGACGAAACATACGGACATATGTTTAATAGGTGTGACTTACACTGATCAGATGCAACATTATGACCACTGACAGGTAAAGTGAGTCAGAATGATCCTCTTTTTACAACCCAATAAAGTTATTAACAAAAACTGCATCCCATGGCTGTTATTTAAGAACAGATGATTTTGTTACTTTTCTAAACATTCATAAAGGTAAGTGTAATTACTCACATGATAACAACGCTCAGCAGCTCTAATCTCAATAAGGTTTCCATCAAGCCTCAGGACACCACCGGATGTTCTTCATTCATGATCGGACAACTCAAAGCTGCTTTGGCAAATAAACCCAGTATAAGATGGATGGTCCTCAGGTCCAAATAATCCGAACCGACCCGGCCCCAGCCCGCAGGTTTCATCTCCAAACCCCACCCGATCCGATGAATTAACAGTAATTACAAGTCCAAACTCGGAAAAAAACCACAATATTTAATAAAGCTCTGACTGCTTATATCACCAACTGGCGGACGCGTGCAGCCGAGGGGGCAGAAGATCAGAGCTGAGGAGCTGTCAAAAACACATTAAATGCTTCCCCTGCTTCTGCCTGCATTGGACCCTGCTCTGACATGTCAGATCTTTTGTGATCTCACCTGCTTGGGTCGTCGGCTGCACGTGTCCACTGAGTGCAGCGGCTGAATGAACGTCCGTTTAGGTGGTGGGTCGCTGGCAGTAGTCCAGCTGAAGTTTAACTGAACTTTTTACCTTTTTCAACTGGCTGGTCAGCGCACTGTCAAATGGCCATGTGCAGCAGAAGTGGTGTGGCAAGCCATGTTTGCAAATATTGGATTGTCATCCGCACGCGTCCCTGATTAAATAAAAATCCCAACGCCAACCCAACTCACACATTAAGCACATTATTCTGGCCCGGTCTGGTCCGAATCCTGGATGGGCGGGGCTGGGTTGTGGGTTCGGGTTAGAAACGACAGATATTCTTGATGCAAAATTGAGTTCATTGTTGGTGTTGGTTGGACTTCGCCAGGTTGTTCCCTGGTCCCCATTTTTTT
>JBBPBX010101539.1:0-12179 GCA_038048925.1 Garcialebias charrua
GCACTCCTTTGCACTCATTTGCACTCCTTCACTCCTTCCCACACCTTCCCACACCTTCCCACACCTCCGCACTCCTTTGCACTCCTTTGCACTCCTTCCCACACCTTCCCACTCCTTTGCACTCCTTCGCACTCCTTCCCACACCTTCCCACTCCTTTGCACTTCTTCGTACTCCTTCGCACTCCTTCCCACACCTTCCCTCACCTTTGCAGCCCTTCCCACACCTTCCCACACCTTCCCACACCTTCCTACACCTTCTCACACCTTCCCACACTTTCCCACACATTCTCACACCTTCCCACACATTTGCACAACTTCGCACGCCTTCAAACTCCTTCGCACTCCTTTGCACTCCTTCGCACTCCTTCACACTCGTTCCCACACCTTCCCACACCTTCGCACTTCTTCGCACTCTTTCGCACTCCTTCGAAATCCTTCGCACTCCTTTGCACTCCTTCGCACTCCTTTGCACTCCTTCGCACTCCTTCACAATCCTTCCCACACATTCCCACAACTTCCCACACCTTCACACTTCTTCGCACTCTTTCGCACTCCTTCGCACTTCTTCGCACTCCTTCGCACTCCTTCCCACACCTTCCCACACCTTCCCACTCTTTTGCACTCCTTCACACTCCTTCCCACACCTTCCCACACCTTCCCACTCCTTTGCACTCCTTCGCACTCCTTCCCACACCTTCCCACTCCTTTGCACTCTTTCGCACTCCTTCTCACCACTTTCCACACCTTCCCACACCTTCCCACACCTTCGCACTCCTTTGCACTCCTTCCCACACCTTCCCACACTTTCGCACTCCTTCGCACTCCTTTGCACTCCTTCGCACACCTTCGCACACCTCCAACACTTTCCCACACCTTCCCACACCTTTGCACACCTTCGCACTCCTTTGGACTCCTTCGCACTCCTTCACACTCCTTCCCACACATTCCCACATCTTCCCACACCTTCGCACTTCTTCGCACTCTTTCGCACTCCTTCGCACTTCTTCACACTCCTTCGCACTCTTTCGCACTCCTTCGCACTCTTTCGCACTCCTTTCCACAACTTCCCACCACTTCGCACTCCTTCGCACTCCTTCGCACTCCTTCCCACTCCTTCGCACACCTTCCCACTCCTTCCCACTCGTTCGCACACCTTCCCACTCCTTTGCACTCCTTCGCACTCCTTCCCACACCTTCCCACACCTTCGCACTCCTTCGCACTCCTTCCCACACCTTCCCACACCTTCCCACACCTTTGCACTCTTGCACTCCTTCGCACTCCTTCGCACTCCTTCCCACACCTTCCCACAACTTCCCACACCTTCACACTCCTTTGCACTCCTTTGCACTCCTTCGCACTCCTTCGCACACCTCCAACACTTTCCCACACCTTCCCACACCTTTGCACACCTTCGCACTCCTTCGCACTCCTTCGCACTCCTTCCCACACCTTCCCACACCTTCGTACTCCTTCGCACTACTTCGCACTCCTTCCCACTCCTTTGCACACCTTCCCACTCCTTTGCACTACTTCGCACTCCTTTGCACTCCTTTGCACTCCTTCGCACTCCATCGCACTCCTTCCCACACCTTCCCACACCTTCGCACTCCTTCGCACTCCTTCGCACTCCTTCCCACACCTTCCCATACCTTCCCACACCTTCGCACTCCTTCGCACTCCTTTGCACTCCTTCGCACTCCTTCGCACACCTCCAACACTTTCCCACACCTTCCCACACCTTTGCACACCTTCGCACTCCTTCGCACTCCTTCGCACTCCTTCCCACACCTTCCCACACCTTCGTACTCCTTCGCACTACTTCGCACTCCTTCCCACTCCTTCCCATACCTTCCCACACCTTCGCACTCCTTCGCACTCCTTTGCACTCCTTCGCACTCCTTCGCACACCTCCAACACTTTCCCACACCTTCCCACACCTTTGCACACCTTCGCACTCCTTCGCACTCCTTCGCACTCCTTCCCACACCTTCCCACACCTTCGTACTCCTTCGCACTACTTCGCTCTCCTTCCCACTCCTTCCCACACCTTCCCACTCCTTTGCACTACTTCGTACTCCTTCGCACTCCTTCCCACACCTTCGCACTCCTTCACACTCGTTCGCACTCCTTCCCACACCTTCCCACACCTTCGCACTCCTTCGCACTCCTTCGTACTCCTTCGCACTCCTTCGCACTCCTTCACACTCCTTTGCACACCTTCCCACACCTTTGCACTCCTTCGCACTCCTTCCCACACCTTCCCACACCTTCCCACACCTTCCCACAGCTTCCCACTCTTTCGCACTCCTTCGCACTCCTTCCCACACCTTCCCACACCTTCCCACTCCTTCGCACTCCTTCCCACACCTTCCCACTCCTTTGCACTCTTTCGCACTCCTTCTCACCACTTTCCACACCTTTCCACACCTTCCCACACCTTCCCACACCTTCGCACTCCTTTGCACTCCTTCCCACACATTCCCACACCTTCATACTCATTCGCACTCTTTCGCACTCCTTCCCACACCTTCCCACACCTTCGCACACCTTCCCACACCTTCGCACTCCTTTGCACTAATTTGCACTCCTTCACACTCCTTCCCACACCTTCCCACATCTTCCCACACCTCCGCACTCCTTCCCACACCTTCCCACTCCTTCGCACTCCTTCCCACTCCTTCCCACACCTTCCCACACCTTCCCACTCCTTTGCACTCCTTCGCACTCCTTCCCACACCTTCCCACTCCTTTGCACTCTTACGCACTCCTTCTCACCACTTTCCACACCTTTCCACACCTTCCCACACCTTCCCACACCTTTGCACTCCTTCGCACTCCTTTGCACTCCTTCCCACTCCTTTGCACTCTTTCGCACTCCTTCTCACCACTTTCCACACCTTTCCACACCTTCATACACGTTCCCACACCTTCGCACTCCTTTGCACTCCTTCCCACACATTCCCACACCTTCATACTCATTCGCACTCCTTCGCACTCCTTCCCACACCTTCCCACACCTTCCCACACCTTCCCACACCTTCCCATTCCTTTGCACTCCTTCGCACTCCTTCCCACACCTTCCCACTCCTTTGCACTCTTTCGCACTCCTTCTCACCACTTTCCACACCTTTCCACACCTTCCCACACCTTCCCACACCTTTGCACTCCTTCGCACTCCTTCCCACACCTTCCCACAAGTTCCCACACCTTCGCACTCCTTTGCACTCCTTCCCACACCTTCCCACACCTTCATACTCCTTCGCACTCCTTCCACTCCTTCCCACACCTTCCCACACCTTCCCACACCTTCCCACACCTTCGCACTCCTTTGCACTCATTTGCACTCCTTCACACTCCTTCCCACACCTTCCCACACCTTCCCACACCTCCGCACTCCTTTGCACTCCTTTGCACTCCTTCCCACACCTTCCCACTCCTTTGCACTCCTTCGCACTCCTTCCCACACCTTCCCACTCCTTTGCACTTCTTCGTACTCCTTCGCACTCCTTCCCACACCTTCCCTCACATTTGCAGCCCTTCCCACACCTTCCCACACCTTCCCACACCTTCCTACACCTTCTCACACCTTCCCACACTTTCCCACACATTCTCACACCTTCCCACACATTTGCACAACTTCGCACGCCTTCGCACTCCTTTGCACTCCTTCCCACACATTCCCACACCTTCGCACACCTTCCCACACCTTCGCACTCCTTTGCACTAATTTGCACTCCTTCACACTCCTTCCCACACCTTCCCACACCTTCCCACACCTCCGCACTCCTTTGCACTCCTTCGCTCTCCTTCCCACACCTTCCCACTCCTTCGCACTCCTTCCCACTCCTTCCCACACCTTCCCACACCTTCCCACTCCTTTGCACTCCTTCGCACTCCTTCCCACACCTTCCCACTCCTTTGCACTCTTTCGCACTCCTTCTCACCACTTTCCACACCTTTCCACACCTTCCCACACCTTCCCACACCTTTGCACTCCTTCGCACTCCTTTGCACTCCTTCCCACACCTTCCCACACCTTCGCACACCTTCCCACACCTTCGCACTCCTTTGCACTAATTTGCACTCCTTCACACTCCTTCCCACACCTTCCCACACCTTCCCACACCTCCGCACTCCTTTGCACTCCTTCGCTCTCCTTCCCACACCTTCCCACTCCTTCGCACTCCTTCCCACTCCTTCCCACACCTTCCCACACCTTCCCACTCCTTTGCACTCCTTCGCACTCCTTCCCACACCTTCCCACTCCTTTGCACTCTTTCGCACTCCTTCTCACCACTTTCCACACCTTTCCACACCTTCCCACACCTTCCCACACCTTTGCACTCCTTCGCACTCCTTTGCACTCCTTCCCACACCTTCCCACACCTTCACACTCCTTTGCACTCCTTTGCACTCCTTCGCACTCCTTCGCACACCTCCAACACTTTCCCACACCTTCCCACACCTTTGCACACCTTCGCACTCCTTCGCACTCCTTCCCACACCTTCCCACACCTTCGTACTCCTTCGCACTACTTCGCACTCCTTCCCACTCCTTTGCACACCTTCCCACTCCTTTGCACTACTTCGCACTCCTTTGCACTCCTTTGCACTCCTTCGCACTCCATCGCACTCCTTCCCACACCTTCCCACACCTTCGCACTCCTTCGCACTCCTTCGCACTCCTTCCCACACCTTCCCATACCTTCCCACACCTTCGCACTCCTTCGCACTCCTTTGCACTCCTTCGCACTCCTTCGCACACCTCCAACACTTTCCCACACCTTCCCACACCTTTGCACACCTTCGCACTCCTTCGCACTCCTTCGCACTCCTTCCCACACCTTCCCACACCTTCGTACTCCTTCGCACTACTTCGCACTCCTTCCCACTCCTTCCCATACCTTCCCACACCTTCGCACTCCTTCGCACTCCTTTGCACTCCTTCGCACTCCTTCGCACACCTCCAACACTTTCCCACACCTTCCCACACCTTTGCACACCTTCGCACTCCTTCGCACTCCTTCGCACTCCTTCCCACACCTTCCCACACCTTCGTACTCCTTCGCACTACTTCGCTCTCCTTCCCACTCCTTCCCACACCTTCCCACTCCTTTGCACTACTTCGTACTCCTTCGCACTCCTTCCCACACCTTCGCACTCCTTCACACTCGTTCGCACTCCTTCCCACACCTTCCCACACCTTCGCACTCCTTCGCACTCCTTCGTACTCCTTCGCACTCCTTCGCACTCCTTCACACTCCTTTGCACACCTTCCCACACCTTTGCACTCCTTCGCACTCCTTCCCACACCTTCCCACACCTTCCCACACTTCCCACTCTTTCGCACTCCTTCGCACTCCTTCCCACACCTTCCCACACCTTCCCACTCCTTTGCACTCCTTCGCACTCCTTCCCACACCTTCCCACTCCTTTGCACTCTTTCGCACTCCTTCTCACCACTTTCCACACCTTTCCACACCTTCCCACACCTTCCCACACCTTCGCACTCCTTTGCACTCCTTCCCACACATTCCCACACCTTCATACTCATTCGCACTCTTTCGCACTCCTTCCCACACCTTCCCACACCTTCGCACACCTTCCCACACCTTCGCACTCCTTTGCACTAATTTGCACTCCTTCACACTCCTTCCCACACCTTCCCACATCTTCCCACACCTCCGCACTCCTTCCCACACCTTCCCACTCCTTCGCACTCCTTCCCACTCCTTCCCACACCTTCCCACTCCTTTGCACTCCTTCGCACTCCTTCCCACACCTTCCCACTCCTTTGCACTCTTACGCACTCCTTCTCACCACTTTCCACACCTTTCCACACCTTCCCACACCTTCCCACACCTTTGCACTCCTTCGCACTCCTTTGCACTCCTTCCCACACCTTCCCACTCCTTTGCACTCTTTCGCACTCCTTCTCACCACTTTCCACACCTTTCCACACCTTCATACACGTTCCCACACCTTCGCACTCCTTTGCACTCCTTCCCACACATTCCCACACCTTCATACTCATTCGCACTCCTTCGCACTCCTTCCCACACCTTCCCACACCTTCCCACACCTTCCCACACCTTCCCATTCCTTTGCACTCCTTCGCACTCCTTCCCACACCTTCCCACTCCTTTGCACTCTTTCGCACTCCTTCTCACCACTTTCCACACCTTTCCACACCTTCCCACACCTTCCCACACCTTTGCACTCCTTCGCACTCCTTCCCACACCTTCCCACAAGTTCCCACACCTTCGCACTCCTTTGCACTCCTTCCCACACCTTCCCACACCTTCATACTCCTTCGCACTCCTTCCACTCCTTCCCACACCTTCCCACACCTTCCCACACCTTCCCACCTTCGCACTCCTTTGCACTCATTTGCACTCCTTCACACTCCTTCCCACACCTTCCCACACCTTCCCACACCTCCGCACTCCTTTGCACTCCTTTGCACTCCTTCCCACACCTTCCCACTCCTTTGCACTCCTTCGCACTCCTTCCCACACCTTCCCACTCCTTTGCACTTCTTCGTACTCCTTCGCACTCCTTCCCACACCTTCCCTCACATTTGCAGCCCTTCCCACACCTTCCCACACCTTCCCACACCTTCCTACACCTTCTCACACCTTCCCACACTTTCCCACACATTCTCACACCTTCCCACACATTTGCACAACTTCGCACGCCTTCGCACTCCTTTGCACTCCTTCCCACACATTCCCACACCTTCGCACACCTTCCCACACCTTCGCACTCCTTTGCACTAATTTGCACTCCTTCACACTCCTTCCCACACCTTCCCACACCTTCCCACACCTCCGCACTCCTTTGCACTCCTTCGCTCTCCTTCCCACACCTTCCCACTCCTTCGCACTCCTTCCCACTCCTTCCCACACCTTCCCACACCTTCCCACTCCTTTGCACTCCTTCGCACTCCTTCCCACACCTTCCCACTCCTTTGCACTCTTTCGCACTCCTTCTCACCACTTTCCACACCTTTCCACACCTTCCCACACCTTCCCACACCTTTGCACTCCTTCGCACTCCTTTGCACTCCTTCCCACACCTTCCCACACCTTCGCACACCTTCCCACACCTTCGCACTCCTTTGCACTAATTTGCACTCCTTCACACTCCTTCCCACACCTTCCCACACCTTCCCACACCTCCGCACTCCTTTGCACTCCTTCGCTCTCCTTCCCACACCTTCCCACTCCTTCGCACTCCTTCCCACTCCTTCCCACACCTTCCCACACCTTCCCACTCCTTTGCACTCCTTCGCACTCCTTCCCACACCTTCCCACTCCTTTGCACTCTTTCGCACTCCTTCTCACCACTTTCCACACCTTTCCACACCTCCCCACACCTTCCCACACCTTTGCACTCCTTCGCACTCCTTTGCACTCCATCCCACACCTTCCCACACCTTCATACTCCTTCGCACTCCTTCGTACTCCTTCCCACACCTTCCCACACCTTCGTAGTCCTTTGCACTAATTTGCACTCCTTCACACTCCTTCCCACACCTTTGCACTCTTTCGCACTCCTTCTCACCACTTTCAACACCTTTCCACACCTTCCCACACCTTCCCACACCTTCGCACTCCTTTGCACTCCTTCCCACACATTCCCACACCTTCATACTCATTCGCACTCTTTCGCACTCCTTCCCACACCTTCCCACACCTTCGCACACCTTCCCACACCTTCGCACTCCTTTGCACTAATTTGCACTCCTTCACACTCCTTCCCACACCTTCCCACACCTTCCCACACCTCCGCACTCCTTCCCACACCTTCCCACTCCTTCGCACTCCTTCCCACTCCTTCCCACACCTTCCCACTCCTTTGCACTCCTTCGCACTCTTTCCCACACCTTCCCACTCCTTTGCACTCTTTCGCACTCCTTCTCACCACTTTCCACACCTTTCCACACCTTCCCACACCTTCCCACACCTTTGCACTCCTTCGCACTCCTTTGCACTCCTTCCCACACCTTCCCACACCTTCATACTCCTTCGCACTCCTTCGCACTCCTTCCCACACCTTCCCACACCTTCCCACACCTTCCCACACCTTCGTACTCCTTTGCACTAATTTGCACTCCTTCACACTCCTTCCCACACCTTCCCACACCTTCCCACACCTTTGCACTCCTTCGCACTCCTTCCCACACCTTCCCACTCCTTCGCACTCCTTCGCACTCCTTCCCACACCTTCCCACTCCTTCGCACTCCTTCGCACTCCTTCGCACTCCTTCCCACACCTTCCCTCACCTTTGCAGCCCTTCCCACACCTTCCCACACCTTCCCACACCTTCCCACACCTTCCCACACCTTCCCACACCTTCCCACACCTTCCCACACCTTCTCACACCTTCCCACACTTTCCCAAACATTCTCACACCTTCCCACACATTTGCACAACTTTGCACGCCTTCGCACTCCTTCGCACTCCTTTGCACTCCTTTGCACTCCTTTGCACTCCTTCCCACACCTTCCTACACCTTCCCACACCTTCAAACTTCTTCGCACTCTTTCGCACTCCTTCGAAATCCTTCACACTCCTTTGCACTTCTTCGCACTCCTTCCCACACCTTCCCACACCTTCCCACTCCTTTGCACTCCTTTGCACTCCTTCCCACACCTTCCCACTCCTTTGCACTCTTTCACACTCCTTCTCACCACTTTCCACACCTTTCCACACCTTCACACACGTTCCCACACCTTCGCACTCCTTTGCACTCCTTCGATATGGAACACCTTCTCACACCTTCCCACACTTTCCCACACATTCTCACACCTTCCCACACATTTGCACAACTTCGCACGCCTTCGCACTCCTTTGCACTCCTTCCCACACATTCCCACACCTTCATACTCATTCGCACTCTTTCGCACTCCTTCCCACACCTTCCCACACCTTCGCACACCTTCCCACACCTTCGCACTCCTTTGCACTAATTTGCACTCCTTCACACTCCTTCCCACACCTTCCCACACCTTCCCACACCTCCGCACTCCTTTGCACTCCTTCGCACTCCTTCCCACACCTTCCCACTCCTTCGCACTCCTTCCCACTCCTTCCCACACCTTCCCACTCCTTTGCACTCCTTCGCACTCCTTCCCACACCTTCCCACTCCTTTGCACTCTTTCGCACTCCTTCTCACCACTTTCCACACCTTTCCACACCTTCCCACACCTTCCCACACCTTTGCACTCCTTCGCACTCCTTTGCACTCCTTCCCACACCTTCCCACACCTTCATACTCCTTCGCACTCCTTCGCACTCCTTCCCACACCTTCCCACACCTTCCCACACCTTCCCACACCTTCGTACTCCTTTGCACTAATTTGCACTCCTTCACACTCCTTCCCACACCTTCCCACACCTTCCCACACCTTTGCACTCCTTCGCACTCCTTCCCACACCTTCCCACTCCTTCGCACTCCTTCGCACTCCTTCCCACACCTTCCCACTCCTTCGCACTCCTTCGCACTCCTTCGCACTCCTTCGCACTCCTTCCCACACCTTCCCTCACCTTTGCAGCCCTTCCCACACCTTCCCACACCTTCCCACACCTTCCCACACCTTCTCACAACTTCCCACACTTTCCCAAACATTCTCACACCTTCCCACACATTTGCACAACTTTGCACGCCTTCGCACTCCTTCGCACTCCTTCGCACTCCTTTACACTCCTTTGCACTCCTTCGCACTCCTTCCTACACCTTCCCACACCTTCGCACTTCTTCGCACTCTTTCGCACTCCTTTGAAATCCTTCACACTCCTTTGCACTTCTTCGCACTCCTTCCCACACCTTCCCACACCTTCCCACACCTTCTCACAACTTCCCACACTTTCCCAAACATTCTCACACCTTCCCACACATTTGCACAACTTTGCACGCCTTCGCACTCCTTCGCACGCCTTCGCACTCCTTTACACTCCTTTGCACTCCTTCCCACACCTTCCTACACCTTCCCACACCTTCGCACTTCTTCGCACTCTTTTGCACTCCTTCGAAATCCTTCACACTCCTTTGCACTTCTTCGCACTCCTTCCCACACCTTCCCACACCTTCCCACTCCTTTGCACTCCTTTGCACTCCTTCTCACACATTCCCACACCTTCATACTCATTCGCACTCCTTCGCACTCCTTCCCACACCTTCCCACACCTTCCCACACCTTCCCACACCTTCCCATTCCTTTGCACTCCTTCGCACTCCTTCCCACACCTTCCCACTCCTTTGCACTCTTTCGCACTCCTTCTCACCACTTTCCACACCTTTCCACACCTTCCCACACCTTCCCACACCTTTGCACTCCTTCGCACTCCTTCCCACACCTTCCCACAAGTTCCCACACCTTCGCACTCCTTTGCACTCCTTCCCACACCTTCCCACACCTTCATACTCCTTCGCACTCCTTCCACTCCTTCCCACACCTTCCCACACCTTCCCACACCTTCCCACACCTTCCCACACCTTCCCACACCTTCCCACACCTTCTCACACCTTCCCACACTTTCCCAAACATTCTCACACCTTCCCACACATTTGCACAACTTTGCACGCCTTCGCACTCCTTCGCACTCCTTTGCACTCCTTTGCACTCCTTTGCACTCCTTCCCACACCTTCCTACACCTTCCCACACCTTCAAACTTCTTCGCACTCTTTCGCACTCCTTCGAAATCCTTCACACTCCTTTGCACTTCTTCGCACTCCTTCCCACACCTTCCCACACCTTCCCACTCCTTTGCACTCCTTTGCACTCCTTCCCACACCTTCCCACTCCTTTGCACTCTTTCACACTCCTTCTCACCACTTTCCACACCTTTCCACACCTTCACACACGTTCCCACACCTTCGCACTCCTTTGCACTCCTTCCCACACATTCCCACACCTTCATACTCATTCGCACTCCTTCGCACTCCTTCCCACACCTTCCCACACCTTCCCACACCTTCCCATTCCTTTGCACTCCTTCGCACTCCTTCCCACACCTTCCCACTCCTTTGCACTCTTTCGCACTCCTTCTCACCCTTTCCACACCTTCCCACACCTTCCCACACCTTTGCACTCCTTCGCACTCCTTCCCACACCTTCCCACAAGTTCCCACACCTTCGCACTCCTTTGCACTCCTTCCCACACCTTCCCACACCTTCATACTCCTTCGCACTCCTTCCACTCCTTCCACTCCTTCCCACACCTTCCCACACCTTCCCACACCTTCCCACACCTTCGCACTCCTTTGCACTCATTTGCACTCCTTCACACTCCTTCCCACACCTTCCCACACCTTCCCACACCTCCGCACTCCTTTGCACTCCTTTGCACTCCTTCCCACACCTTCCCACTCCTTTGCACTCCTTCGCACTCCTTCCCACACCTTCCCACTCCTTTGCACTTCTTCGTACTCCTTCGCACTCCTTCCCACACCTTCCCACACATTTGCACAACTTCGCACGCCTTCGCACTCCTTTGCACTCCTTCCCACACATTCCCACACCTTCATACTCATTCGCACTCTTTCGCACTCCTTCCCACACCTTCCCACACCTTCGCACACCTTCCCACACCTTCGCACTCCTTTGCACTAATTTGCACTCCTTCACACTCCTTCCCACACCTTCCCACACCTTCCCACACCTCCGCACTCCTTTGCACTCCTTCGCACTCCTTCCCACACCTTCCCACTCCTTCGCACTCCTTCCCACTCCTTCCCACACCTTCCCACTCCTTTGCACTCCTTCGCACTCCTTCCCACACCTTCCCACTCCTTTGCACTCTTTCGCACTCCTTCTCACCACTTTCCACACCTTTCCACACCTTCCCACACCTTCCCACACCTTTGCACTCCTTCGCACTCCTTTGCACTCCTTCCCACACCTTCCCACACCTTCATACTCCTTCGCACTCCTTCGCACTCCTTCCCACACCTTCCCACACCTTCCCACACCTTCCCACACCTTCGCACTCCTTTGCACTAATTTGCACTCCTTCACACTCCTTCCCACACCTTCCCACACCTTCCCACACCTCCGCACTCCTTTGCACTCCTTCGCACTCCTTCCCACACCTTCCCACTCCTTCGCACTCCTTCGCACTCCTTCCCACACCTTCCCACTCCTTTGCACTCTTCGTACTCCTTCGCAC
>JBBPBX010101540.1:2500-12178 GCA_038048925.1 Garcialebias charrua
GGGTCGAATTGGGACATTAGGGGCCAAAACTGTAATGACTCAGAAAATCCTCATGATGGCGCCAGCGTATAGATGGACAATAGGGAAGCGCGTGGGGACATTTGAGAATAGCGGTGAACACCTTCATACTTGCGTAAATAAGAAACTGGGACGTTTGGGAAATGACAAATCTGACCAAATGTCCGAGATTACACAGGTATAGTGTACAGTCCCTGGGTAAAGAAGAACCATGTCAATTGGGGGAAGTCGGTGGTTCTTTACCCAAGAACAGTGCATTGTCCCTGGGTAAAGAGGAACCATGTCCCCCGGGGGAAGTCGGTGGTTCCATACCCAGGGACAATGCACTGTCCCTGGGTAATGAACTGGGACATTTGGGGAACGACAATTCTGACCAAATGTCCCACAAGTACCCAGGGAAGGGACATGGAGGGTTAGGGTGAACTGTCCCTGGGTAAAGAAGAACCATGTCCCCCGGGGGAAGTCGGTGGTTCTTTACCCAGGGACAGTGAACTGTCCCTAGGTAAAGAACTGGGACATTTGGGGAACGAAAATTCTTACCAAATGTCCCACGAGTACCCAGGGACAATGCACTGTCCCTGGGTAAAGAAGAACCATGTCCCCTCCGGGGACCGTCCGGGGACATGGCCATGGACGGGACCATGTCCCGTCCGCGGACATGCTCCCTGGGTAAAGAAGAACCATGTCCCCTTCGGGGACATGGTTCCTCTTTACCCAGGGACAGTGCACTGTCCCTGGGTACTCGTGGGACATTTGGTAAGAATTTTCATTCCCCAAATGTTCCCCAAATGTCCCAGTTCTTTACGTCCGGGGACATGGTCCATAGAAAGTCTGGGGACATGGTCCTTGGGTAAAAAGAACCATGTCCCCTCCGGGGACATGGTTCCTCTTTACCCAGGGACAGTGTCCCTGGGTAAAGAACTGGGACATTTGGGGAACGAAAATTCTTACCAAATGTCCCACGAGTACCCAAGGACAGTGCACTGTCCCTGGGTAAAGAAGAACCATGTCCCCTCCGTCCGGGGACATGGCCATGGACGGGACCATGTCCCGTCCGCGGACATGCTCCCTGGGTAAAGAAGAACCATGTCCCCTTCGGGGACATGGTTCCTCTTTACCCAGGGACAGTGGGTACTCGTGGGACATTTGGTAAGAATTTTCATTCCCCAAATGTTCCCCAAATGTCCCAGTTCTTTACGTCCGGGGACATGGTCCATAGAAAGTCTGGGGACATGGTCCTTGTGTAAAAAGAACCATGTCCCCTCCGGGGACATGGTTCCTCTTTACCCAGGGACAGTGCACTGTCCCTGGGTAAAGAACTGGGACATTTGGGGAACAAAAATTCTTACCAAATGTCCCACGAGTACCCAAGGACAGTGCACTGTCCCTGGGTAAAGAAGAACCATGTCCCGTCCGGGGACATGGCCATGGACGGGACCATGTCCCGTCCGGGGACATGCTCCCTGTGTAAAGAAGAACCATGTCCCCTTCGGGGACATGGTTCCTCTTTATCCAGGGACAGTGCACTGTCCCTGGGTACTCGTGGGACAGTTGGTAAGAATTTTCATTCCCCAAATGTTCCCCAAATGTCCCAGTTCTTTACGTCCGGGGACATGGTCCATAGAAAGTCTGGGGACATGGTCTTTGGGTAAAAAGAACCATGTCCCCTCCGGGGACATGGTTCCTCTTTACCCAGGGACAGTGCACTGTCCCTGGGTAAAGAACTGGGACATTTGGGGAACGAAAATTCTTACCAAATGTCCCACGAGTACCCAAGGACAGTGCACTGTCCCTGGGTAAAGAAGAACCATGTCCCCAGAGGGGACATGGTTCCCGTCCGGGGACATGGCCATGGACGGGACCATGTCCCGTCCGCGGACATGCTCCCTGGGTAAAGAAGAACCATGTCCCCTTCGGGGACATGGTTCCTCTTTACCCAGGGACATTGCACTGTCCCTGGGTACTCGTGGGACATTTGGTAAGAATTTTCATTCCCCAAATATCCCAGTTCTTTACCCAGGGACAGTGCACTGTCCCTGGGTAAAGAAGAACCATGTCCCCTCTGGGGACATGGTTCCCGTCCGTCTGGGGACATGGTCCTTGGGTAAAAAGAACCATGTCCCCTCCAGGGACATGGTTCCTCTTAAAGAACCCAGTAAAGAACTGGGACATTTGGGGAACGAAACTTCTCACCAAATGTCCCACGAGTACCCAGGGACAGTGCACTGTCCCTGTGTAAAGAAGAACCATGTCCCCCGGGGGAAGTCGGTGGTTCTTTACCCAGGGACAGTGCACTGTCCCTGGGTAAAGAGGAACCATGGGTACAGTGGGGAGTCGCATCCAGAATCGGACGAACGACAAAGTGTTCAAACTGGGACGTTTGGGGAACGAAAGGTCTGCCCAAATGTCCCAGCCTTACACCGGGGATAGGGCCCATTGGGTGGGACATTAGGGCAGAATATCTCCCCATTATAATGTGACCCAAATGTCCAATGGGACATTTGGGACACATTATAACAGAGAGGTGATTGTTCCCAAATGTCCGAAACCTCCTTAACGGAAGGTCTAGGAAGGATCATCCGTAGGCTATCTGGAATCGAAAAACGATTTTCGAGTATGTCGTAGAGGGTACCGCCCGATGTAAAACGAATCCGACCCCGCCTCGATCGGACTCTCGGTTCGACCGTGGCGGTCCGCCAAAGTTTCAAAATCGGCCACTTCGAGGGTACGTCGCCGGCAAAGCGCTCGATGTACACTCACCGAATTACAGTATGTTACGTTACGTGGAGCCCTCTGCACGGCAAATTTGTCCCCGCGGTTCTAGCGTCTTCCGTTCGGGTTCTGGTTCCCTGGAGGTACCTGCGTTCCTCCGCTCACGTATGTCGAACGGGGCCCAGAAAGAGGGGGTACAGCGTAGTCCTCGAGGCGACCGGACCCTGGATGCGGGAAATACGAAGCCCTAAACCTCGGACATTTGGGTATTAATTCCCATTCGTGGTTTTCCTGACATTTTCCCCATGCAATGCGTGCCAAGTGTCCGGGGTCCCCAGTCCCGATCCCAGGGGCCCAGAGCGACGGGACGTGGACGCGCGGGTCGGGACCGACCCCCAGAACGACATACTCGAATTGGGTGCCTGTATCCCGGATTGGGAAAACGCATTTTTAGTATGATCATCTTTTCGATTCAGGATCCTCTCGTCGGTTATGGAACCCTCACTCCATTTTTTGGGGCACTTTGAGTCCGTAATTTTAACCGTTGCATTGTGGGTAATTTTGACACTGCACGCTTGTAGGAAGGGCTCCCACGAGCGCGTACCCCAAGTTTGAGGTTTCTAGGACCTTCCGGGCCAGAGCTACGGACCTTTGAAATTTGACCCGAAAACTACGATTTCTAAGCATATTTTGCGTTTTTCGGTATCAAAACGCCCTCGTGCGCGCACCAAACCACAATAGGATCGTGGGGCCGGACTCCGTGTTCGCTACGCAAGTGGTCCCGAGTCTCTAGGCCAAACGGAAGCGGAGATATTAGCGAAAAACTGCCTTAATTGGTTTCAACTTTGACCTTTGGGGCAGTGTGGGACATTAGGGTCACATCGGGACATTAGGGACATGTAGGCATTATGGGACAATTGGGGATAAAATCTCCTCATTATAATTTGCGCCAAATGTCCCACTGGACATCTGGGGCAAATTATAATGGGGAGATTTTAGCCCCAAATGTCCCTGATATAAACATCTATATCTTCCTACAGAAACAAGTAAACTACTTCAAATTTTCAGGGTGCCGTCAGCACGGACCCATGCCGTAACCCCGAAAATTTGGTGTCCCTAGCTGCTTTCCCTTACGAATGACGGGCATCTATACATTGGCCTGACCTAGTGACCTTTTGGCTTTGGAGGGCTATAGCCGCCCTTAGGAACCTCGCAGAGGGCTGAAACTCACAGGTACTGATCAGCCCATCACACCGACTGCGTGCTGTGAGTTTGGGGACGATACGCACTTTCCTTGACCTTTTGACCGTTTTGCTTCGGAAGGCCCCGGGCCCCGTTAGGAACCTCGAAAAGGGCTGAAACTCACAGGACCTGTTCAGCACATCACCCTGCCCGCGTGCTGCGAGTTTGGTGGATGTACTCCTTTCCGGGGCGACACAGGAACCATGTCCCCCCCGGGGGAAGTCGGTGGTTCTTTACCCAGAGACAGTGCACTGTCCATGGGTACTCGTGGGACATTTGGTAAGAATTTTTGTTCCCCAAAATGTTCCCCAAATGTCCCAGTAATTTACCCAGGCACAGTGCACTGTCCCTGGGTAAAGAAGAACCATGGGGGACATGGTTCTTCTTTACCCAAGGACCATGTCCCGTCTGGGGAAAGGGTCCGGGTAAAGAGGAACCATGTCCCCTCCGGGGAAATGGTTCTTCTTTACCCAGGGACAGTGCACTGTCTCTGGGTAAAGAACCACCGACTTCCCCCGGGGGACATGGTTCCTCTTTACCCAGAGACAGTGCACTGTCCCTGGGTACTCGTGGGACATTTGGTAAGATTTTTTGTTCCACAAAATGTTCCCCAAATGTCCCAGTTATTTACCCAGGGACAGTACACTGTCCTTGGGTAAAGAAGAACCATGGGGGACATGGTTCTTCTTTATCCAAGGACCATGTCCCCAGACGGGACATGGGGGACATGGTTCGCGTCCGGGGAAAGGGTCCGGGTAAAGAGGAACCATGTCCCCTCCGGGGACATGGTTCTTCTTTACACAGGGACAGTGCACTGTCTCTGGGTAAAGAACCAGCGACTTCCCCCGGGGGACATGGTTCCTCTTTACCCAGGGACAGTGCACTGTCCCTGGGTACTCGTGGGACATTTGGTAAGAATTTTTGTTCCCCAAAATGCTTCCCAAATGTCCCAGTTATTTACCCAGGGACAGTGCACAGTCCCTGGGTAAAGAAGAACCATGGGGGACATGGTTCTTCTTTACCCAAGGACCATGTCCCCAGACGGGACATGGTCCCGTCCATGGTCCATGGACATGGTCCCGTGCGGGGACAATGTCCCCGGTCCGGGGACATGGTTCCTCTTTACCCAGGGACAGTGCACTGTCTCTGGGTAAAGAACCACCGACTTCACCCGGGGGACATTGTTCCTCTTTACCCAGGGACAGTGCACTGTCCCTGGGTACTCGTGGGACATTTGGTAAGAATTTTTGTTCCCCAAAATGTTCCCCAAATGTCCCAGTTATTTACACAGGGACAGTACACTGTCCTTGGGTAAAGAAGAACCATGGGGGACATGGTTCTTCTTTATCCAAGGACCATGACCCAAAAGGGACATGGGGGACATGGTTCGCGTCCGGGGAAAGGGTCCGGGTAAAGAGGAACCATGTCCCCTCCGGGGACATGGTTCTTCTTTACCCAGGGACAGTGCAATGTCTCTGGGTAAAGAACCACCGATTTCCCCGGGGGACATGGTTCCTCTTTACCCAGGGACAGTGCACTGTCCCTGGGTACTCGTGGGACATTTGGTAAGAATTTTTGTTCCCCAAATGTTCCCCAAATGTCCCAGTTATTTACCCAGGGACAGTGCACTGTCCCTGGGTAAAGAAGAACCATGGGGGACATGGTTCTTCTTTACCCAAGGACCATGTCCCCAGACGGGACATGGTCCCGTCCATGGTACATGGACATGGTCCCGTCCGGGGACAATGTCCCCGGACACGAACCATGTCCCCGAAGGGGACATGGTTCGCGTCCAGGGAAAGGGTCCGGGTAAAGAGGAACCATGTCCCCGGAGGGGACATGGTTCTTCTTTACCCAGGGACAGTGCACTGTCTCTGGGTAAAGAACCACCGACTTCCCCCGGGGGACATGGTTCCTCTTTACCCAGGGACACTGTCCCTGGGTACTCGTGGGACATTTGGTAAGAATTTTTGTTCCCCAAAATGTTCCCCAAATGTCCCGGTTATTTACCCAGGGACAATGCACTGTCCCTGGGTAAAGAAGAACCATGGGGGACATGGTTCTTCTTTACCCAAGGACCATGTCCCCAGACGGGACATGGTCCCGTCCATGGACTTGGTCCCGTCCGGGGACAATGTCCCCGAACGCAAACCATGTCCCCGGAGGGGACATGGTTCGCGTCCGGGGAAAGGGTCCGGGTAAAGAGGAACCATGTCCCCGGAGAGGACATGGTTCTTCTTTACCCAGGGACAGTGCACTGTCTCTGGGTAAAGATCCACCGACTTCCCCCGGGGGACATGGTTCCTCTTTACCCAGGGACAGTGCACTGTCCCTGGGTACTCGTGGGACATTTGGTAAGAATTTTTGTTCCCCAAAATGTTCCCCAAATGTCCCAGTTATTTACACAGGGACAGTGCACTGTCTCTGGGTAAAGAAGAACCATGTCCCCCGGGGGAAGTCGGTGGTTCTTTACCCAGGGACAGTTCACTGTCCCTGGGTAAAGAAGAACCATGGGGGACATGGTTCTTCTTTACCCAAGGACCATGTCCCCAGACGGGACATGGTCCTGTCCATGGTCCATGGACATGGTCCCGTCTGGGGACAATGTCCCCGGACACGAACCATGTCCCCGGAGGGGACATGGTTCGCGTCCGGGGAAAGGGTCCGGGTAAAGAGGAACCATGTCCCCGGAGGGGACATGGTTCTTCTTTACCCAGGGACAGTGCACTGTCCCTGGGTACTCGTGGGACATTTGGTAAGAATTTTTGTTCCCCAAAATGTTCCCCAAATGTCCCGGTTATTTACCCAGGGACAGTGCACTGTCCCTGGGTAAAGAAGAACCATGGGGGACATGGTTCTTCTTTACCCAAGGACCATGTCCCCAGACGGGACATGGTCCCGTCCATGGACTTGGTCCCGTCCGGGGACAATGTCCCCGAACGCAAACCATGTCCCCGGAGGGGACATGGTTCGCGTCCGGGGAAAGGGTCCGGGTAAAGAGGAACCATGTCCCCGGAGAGGACATGGTTCTTCTTTACCCAGGGACAGTGCACTGTCTCTGGGTAAAGATCCACCGACTTCCCCCGGGGGACATGGTTCCTCTTTACCCAGGGACAGTGCACTGTCCCTGGGTACTCGTGGGACATTTGGTAAGAATTTTTGTTCCCCAAAATGTTCCCCAAATGTCCCAGTTATTTACACAGGGACAGTGCACTGTCTCTGGGTAAAGAAGAACCATGTCCCCCGGGGGAAGTCGGTGGTTCTTTACCCAGGGACAGTTCACTGTCCCTGGGTAAAGAAGAACCATGGGGGACATGGTTCTTCTTTACCCAAGGACCATGTCCCCAGACGGGACATGGTCCTGTCCATGGTCCATGGACATGGTCCCGTCTGGGGACAATGTCCCCGGACACGAACCATGTCCCCGGAGGGGACATGGTTCGCATCCGGGGAAAGGGTCCGGGTAAAGAGGAACCATGTCCCCGGAGGGGACATGGTTCTTCTTTACCCAGGGACAGTGCACTGTCTCTGGGTAAAGAACCACCGACTTCCCCAGGGGGACACGGTTCCTCTTTACCCAGGGACAGTGCACTGTCCCTGGGTACTCGTGGGACATTTGGTAAGAATTTTTGTTCCCCAAAATGTTCCCCAAATGTCCCAGTTATTTACACAGGGACAGTGCACTGTCTCTGGGTAAAGAAGAACCATGTCCCCCGGGGGAAGTCGGTGGTTCTTTACCCAGGGACAGTTCACTGTCCCTGGGTAAAGAAGAACCATGGGGGACATGGTTCTTCTTTACCCAAGGACCATGTCCCCAGACGGGACATGGTCCTGTCCATGGTCCATGGACATGGTCCCGTCTGGGGACAATGTCCCCGGACACGAACCATGTCCCCGGAGGGGACATGGTTCGCGTCCGGGGAAAGGGTCCGGGTAAAGAGGAACCATGTCCCCGGAGGGGACATGGTTCTTCTTTACCCAGGGACAGTGCACTGTCTCTGGGTAAAGAACCACCGACTTCCCCCGGGGGACATGGTTCCTCTTTACCCAGGGACAGTGCACTGTCCCTGGGTAAAGAAGAACCATGGGGGACATGGTTCTTCTTTACCCAGGGACCGTGCACTGTCTCTGGGTAAAGAACCACCGACTTCCCCCGGGGGACATGGTTCCTCTTTACCCAGGGACTGTCCCTGGGTAAAGAAGAACCACGGGGGACATGGTTCTTCTTTACCCAGGGACATTGCAGTGTCCCTGGGTAAAGAGGAACCATGTGGGACATTTGGGGAACAAACATTCTGACCAAATGTCCCACGAGTACCCCCAAGGCAGACCCTTATGTCCCCATGCGTTATGACCATATATCCCTAAAGCTCCAGTTATGGATAAAGTGTTCAAAATGGGACATTTAGGGAACAGATATTTTGCCTAAATGTCCCGGTAGTACCCCAGAATGGACCCCTATGGCTGTGTAAAGCCCCAGCCGATGCCCCCTCCCGACCTGGAGCATAGAACCAGGCTCTCCGGTCGAACCCGCGTACCCACACTTAAGCACCCTTCCCTGGGTTAAGACCCACCTCCCGCGCCCTGGATCTCTCCGCGGTCCTGGTGCTCCATCGAGAATTTAAACAGGGACGTTTGGGGAACGAGAATTCGGACCAATTGTCCCATATGTGCCCGAACACAAAAGTGCATTTTTCTCCATGATCCTTGCATCTGAGAGAAAAAAACCTGACAATTTTATGAAAGCCAAAGCCCCGATGAATGCACTCGTACCTGGGTAATGAAGATCCGCGCTTACGGGGGGGCGTGGATGGTCCGAAACCCAAGGAAGGGACACCGAAGCCTGGGTAAAACCTCAGCCGGTGCCCCCTCCCGGTCTGGAGCATAGACCCAGGCTCTCCGGTCGAACCCGCGTACCCACACTTAAGCACCCTTCCCTGGGTTAAGACCCACCTCCCGCGCCCTGGATCTCTCCGCGGTCCTGGTGCTCCATCGAAAATTGAAACTGGACATTTGGGGAACGAGAATTCGGACCAAATGTCCCACGAGTACACCCAGGGCAGACCCAAGTGTCCAAAATGGGACATTTGGGGAACGGATATTTAGCGTAAATGTCCTGGTAGTCCCAGGCTCTCCGGTCGAACCCGCGTACCCACACTTAAGCACCCTTCCCTGGGTTAAGACCCACCTCCCGCACCCTGGATCTCTCCGCGGTCCTGGTGCTCCATCGAGAATTGAAACTGGACATTTGGGGAATGAGAATTCGGACCAATTGTCCCAGATGTACCCGAACACAAAAGTGCATTTTTCTCCATGATCCTTGCATCTGAGAGAAAAAAAACTGACAATTTTATGAAAGCCCAAGCCCCGATGAACGCCCTCGTACCTGGGTAATGAAGATCCGTGCTTACGGGGGGGCGTGGATTGTCCGAAACCCAGGGAAGGGGCACCGAAGCCTGGGTAAAACCTCAGCCGGTGCCCCCTCCCGGTCTGGAGCATAGACCCAGGCTCTCCGGTCGAACCTGCGTACCCACACTTAAGCACCCTTCCCTGGGTTAAGACCCACCTCCCGCACCCTGGATCTCTCCGCGGTCCTGGTGCTCCATCGAAAATTGAAACTGGACATTTGGGGAACGAGAATTCTGACCTAATGTCCCAGCCTTAGACTAGGGAAGGGGACACGGAAGTCCCATTGTGTGGGACAAT